>CAIGRP010092634.1:37783-73569 GCA_903798385.1 Fraxinus cuspidata | reverse complement strand
TGCTTCTCGGTCTTGACTTTGTGCTTGACTGTACTTTGTCTTCTCCTTCTTCCTTAGCCTTTGTGGCTGATCATTGAGCTTCCATAATCTCCCACACTCAGCTCTTTGTGGGCTACCGTTGAGCAATCAGTTTGGGTGTTTTGGTTACGTAATTTGGTTGGATAATTGTGGTCGATTACTTCAATACTGAGCCCGGATTGGTGGAGATTGAAGTCCCCTTTATTCAACACATAATTTTAGATCTGAAAATTGAATGAATTGGTGGATATTGAAAGGTAAAGCGACAGCGGTGTCTAGAAAGCTGAAGAATGGTTGTTTCAGATTTGGATTTGTAGAGAGAATGAGAAAGATTAGGTGAAATGGGGTAGGATGGAATGGATATATCTGATTTTTGAAAAAATATTCCTTGTACTCGAGTAAGTTGAAATGTATTGTAAGTAATTTTTACTTGGTTAAATCCACCGATGGCCACCCAACGTTATACTTGGCCCTGTTTGACACACATTCTTTCAAAACTCATTTTCAACAACACATTTTTCAATAAAATAATATTTTACATCGCATCAATAACTTTTTCTTACATTTTTAATCACATATTTATCATCATATCACTATTTAAATTACAATTTTTTTTTCAATAATATTTCTTTCAAAACTCATTTTCAACAACACATTTTTCAATAAAATAATATTTTTCATCACATCAATAATTTTTTCTTACTTTTTAACCACATATTTCTCATCATATCACTATTTAAAATATATTCTTTCTTCAATAATATCAAACACCCCTTTGGTGTCACTAGGTAACCCAATTTGATTTTGTTTCACCATTGCCACCCATCTACATATTTAGTGTCGTTATAACCATCCAATTTGATTTTATTTCATCAAGCCTCCCAATTTCATATAATTTTTCACCATGACCACTCTTTTTTCACCATTTTTTAAATTAAAATGGGTAAAATGGAAACTTTGTATTATATAAAATAAAATAAAATTTTAAATTTGAAAAAAAATAAAAACTTATTTAAAAAAAACGTTTTTAAAATAAAATAAAAAATTTTTATAAAAAAGTTAGAAAAATAAAATAAAATAAATAATTATTTTTTTGAAAAAAAATCCTTAAAAAAAATAAAATAATATTTAAAATAAAAAAAATTTAAGTTTATATACACAAAGTTATCGTTTTACCCTTTTTAAAATTAGTGAAAATAATGAAAAGAAATTTTGGTGACGATGGTAAAATATTATATGAAATTAGGTAGTCATGATGAAACATTATATAAATTTTTGGTGATTATGGTGAAATAAAATCAAATTGAGTGACTATGATGGCATGAAGTACAAAGTTCGGTGACCATAGTAAAATAAAATCAAATTTGGTGAACATGATGATACCAAGTATAAAGTTGGGCAGTAATTTGTAAATTTAACCCCATTTTCCCTTTTCAAAATTCCAGATAGAGTGGACCGTTTCTATAATCCAAATGGAAATGGGCCGTCCACATACATAATGACGTCTTCCTGAATACATTAAGGCTTGTTTCAGAATACGCATACTTGTCTCTTTGAATTGGTTCTGTTTTCTTGATTACAAGTACATAGAACTTCATCCAAATTTCCCTAATAATATTGAACACTTCCATACTTTCTGGATTTATTTTTTCAATTTTTGTTTGTCAAGTTTGGCTAATAATACAAAATGTTTATTAGCACAAAACATTCATACTTTTGGCCTTTAGTGTGCAGCCCATACGTTTCAATTTTTTGCATTTTCACATCTATTTCCATGTTAATTTTCATCAATTTTCTCTATAAAAATTTGAGAAATGACAAATATACTCTCTTATTTAAATAAAATAATAAGAAGAAAAAAGAAAACAATAAAGAATTAATTGCAATCATATGCCCAAATTTTTCAAAAATTACAAATAAGTCTCAAATAAATAATTAAAAATCAAAACCAAAACCAAAAACAAAAATAATTTCATTCTCTTCCCCCATGTCACCCCAACCAATAATAATAATAATAATAATAAATGGAACAAATGGAACCGTCGGCTTCCATCTATCCAGTCACCACCCAACAGCCATCTAAAGCGCTGGAACTCACACCACAAACAGCCACCGTCGGTTCCCCAAACACTTTCCAATAAATCAATTGAACAAATGACATATTTATATGGCCAAAATCAACAAAAAAATGTAGCTGGTCGAACGGACACACGCTGCCTTTCTACGTCAATTTCGACGTCGACGGTGGTTTCCACCATCGTGGACAACCCATTACGGATTCAAGAAAACAAGAATGCCCCACTTCAGGAAGGAATTTCAGCCTATGATAAAATATTTGGCAGGTTTTTGAGATTTTCAACCCTTGATAAAACAGAAATTGGGAATTCCAAGGAGAATTCTTCAGTTTCTGAGCAAATCCCAGTCGGGGGAAATGGCATCAAAGCACAAAATATTTCAAATTCAAGAAAGAGGAAATCAGTTTCAAGGGGAAAGGCTAAAGAAACCCCTGCCAAAGATGCCAACGTAAGCTAATTTCTCTTCAAGCATTTGAGGGGTTTGAATTTTGGAAATCAAAATAGTAACACATTTGATTAACACAATGCAGGTTGCATCAGAAAACAGTGAATCGAGTGTAAAAAGAAGCGAGTCAGACGATGACCGTTCTATTGAAAAGGGTAATGCAAAAAAGATAGATGTAAATGAATTTGATGAAGCCATTGGAGATGGAAATCAGAATGAAGTAAATTTTGTTTTTGGTTTCGATTTTTAATTATTTGTTTGTGACTTATTTGTATTTTTTGACAAATTTGGGCATATGGTTGCAATTAGTTCTTTATTGTTTTTTTTCTTTTTGTTTTATTTAAATAAGAGGGTATAATTGTCATTTCACAGATTGTTATAGCGAAAAATGGATGAAAATTGAGGAAAATGATGTTTTTCGCAATGAAACATAAAAATAAAGGTGAAAATGCAAAAAATTGATACGCATGGACATTTTATACACTAAAGGCTGGTATGTACGTTTTGTGCTAATAAGTCTGCGACAAAACATGCATAGCTACTGTCTTAATCATAAAATTTGAAATATAAGTTCGGATATTTCGTACATAATACTAGACATTTCTACACGTAGTGATATCGAAAAAACTCACAAATCACACGTGCAAAAATTTTAGATATGCGAGTCAAGTCTCTCGATTTCTGGAATACATTTTGGTCGAACTGTGTAGTAACACAAATCGATCAAGTTTAGTAACTTATCTTGATACCACTATATGAATAGATCGATTGATATAATATTAATTTATTTTTCTTTAATATTGTTCATTATCAAAATGTAAAAGATGGTTGGCACTTTACGACTGCATGCGTCATCCATGACCAACCCTAATCAAAACTCAAAAGGGCAATTATTCTTGAACCTCGCCCAATAGCAGGGTTCAAACTCAAAAACCAAGTCTACATCAGTCACCCTCTCAGGCCCCATCCCTTCTTAGCCAACGACGGCCCCACCACCAACTACCCCACTTATCTCTATCGCACTAGAAACGTGAAGTGTATTTCAATGGGAAATTCAAAGAAATATTTGTGGTGAAAGTGGACATGGACATGTCGTGGTGTTTGAAAATTAAAAGTAGTGATTTCCAGTGAATTGCAACTTCATGTGGACGAACAAACGAAACCTAGTACTCACCAAATGATGAAATATTTACATTATAGGCCTGCAAATTTGTGTCTGCATTCGTGTCGCTTCCTTTCTATTTCCTAACGTGGTTCATTCTATCCTTATCTTCATTTTCATCGTTTGTTCTTCTACAATCAAGAAACTACTAGGTCATGGCGTGACGCATTTTCAAAACTACATGATTATTTGAAAGACAAAATGACTATCAACTAAAGGAAATCTTTTCAAAGACATATTTTCTCTACTCTTGGATTAATTTTATAATAATTTGATTCGCATCGAAAAAATTGAAGGGGTTCTTAATCTCGTTGTCCTCTCGTATCGATTAGGATTATGCCAGAATTAGTTCTGATTCTTCTAATAAAAAAACTAATCAAGCGCATCATTTGCTAATACATGTTGAAATAAGGTAAGATTTCTTTGTTAGTAAAACTAATGAATCAGTTCAGAGAGTTTCTCAATTATTGCTCCTCATTTGTTCTTTTCATATATCTGCCTAAAAAGTATAGAATCAACCTTTAACTGTTCCAGATTTTATAGATATTTATGTTACGTTTTGTTGACGTTAGTCTTCTCATATTTCTTGTACATAATTGAAGATGTATAACAAACTCATTGATAACTTATAAAAAATAAATATATAAACTAAGTTAATATGACGAAAACTTTCAAACCATCTAGAAGTATGTAGTGATAGGTCCCTATCCCCCCCAAAGTGACTTCGACCATATAACCCTGTTTAATAAGTGAAATGCATTAGTTGTCTGTTCTCAGGTTGAACAATAAAGGTCGGAGAATGTCAATCGCTCATTCTTAAAATTAATAATATTCACCGATTAATTATTTATTGTGCAACGGATCTTATTAATTTATATAAGTTAAATTGTATTTATATTTTAAATTGTTTATAAATACTTCTTAAACAAACTTTTAATCATATTTAACAGTTCTTTCTTGTTGAGGAAAAGTCAAAAACTAGTTATTTTCTTTTCTAAAAACTCAAGAAATTGAGATGAATATCTTAATAGATTCACAAGTATTATTATCCTATTTGTATTTTAATTTGTATAATAAAAATAATGTCGATTTTCATAGTGATAAATATAAGGTCTTATCGAGATTTCAGTGTGCAAAAAAGTTAGTGTCAAAATCAAGTCTCTATCGGAATACTTATACCACCACTTCTCTAAATCATTATCTCCTTCGTCATTGAGTTATCTCCTTGCTTGATCACAAATGAACAAGATTTCACAATGATTAAATTATTAGCAAGTTAGGCGGTACGTTTTGAAGTGCTTTTTTTATTTACTTAATAATTGAAAAGTATACTCACATACTACCTAAACAAGTACTTAAAATGTGTCATAAAAAGTTTAATAGTTATTTACTTATCCCTATAAATTTAGTTATACTCAACAAGTGTCTTATTGGAATAATAAGATTAAAAGACGGTAGAAATGATAAACCCATTTGGGCACGCCATCATAATACTCTAGATGGCCAGAAGAGTTGGTGGCCAAAGTTCGAACCGTTCACCGACTCGCTTGCTTGTATTGAAACAAGCTATGGGTTCAATGGAGCACAATTTTTTCACGAGCTAGCTTGTGTTGAGCTCATGGACCAGCTCATTTTTAACTCATTTTAATCTTTTTAAGAAGCAAGTTGACTCGTGGGCTAACTCGAACTCGATCCGTTATCACCTTTACAGATCTCAACAAAATTTAAGAATTCTAAAACTCAATAGGGACGAATGGCGTGTTTACTAAACCATTGTTTGACCCCCCATTTCTTAAAAGTTATTTTTCTTAAACTCATTTTCAACTATACAGTCACATATTCACAGTTTTTATCATCTTTTTAACTATACATTTTATCAACTTTTGCCGAAATCTACTAAAATCTAATTTTTATCCATATCAAATATGGTAAAATTTTTTAAATGCATATTTCTTTAAATCACGTAAATTCAAGGTTTTATCAAATTCATATCTACTGAACATATAATAATGTGACGTTCTAGTAAAGAAGAAAAAAAAGTTCAAAATATTATTATTTATCCTAGTAAAATTTGCATCAAATATTTAAGCCATTTTTTATCCAAATATATACATGTTTATTTGTAAGGTTTCATTTGGCTCATGTTTATAAATTGTTCATAAACGCTCAAATAAAAGCATGTTTATGCTCCTTTTGGACAGAAATGTATTTTTGAATAATGTTTTCTTGAAAAAAGTGTGGCGAAAAAAAAAATTTTTTTTTAGATTTACAAGTAAAATTATTTACGGAAGAGTGTTTGGTTATAAAATATGTTTTAAAAAAAATGGGGGCCAAACATAGGTTAATTTTTTTTCTTACATGTTTCGAGAAATCACAAGTATAAATACCTATTCATCGCTTATTTTTATCCATTTATAATTTAAATTATTTATGAACGCTTCTGGCTATATTTTGCAAGAAGTAGCTAAACTTTCGCTCTTAACAGTGAAATAGGGACAGGTAAGCTTTTGTGACAGAAATTTACATCTGTCTTGACATGGTTTGTCATATAGAATCCTTACACGATTCTCCTCTCCTGTGAACCATACGTTACAAAGCTTTTCGTACATTTCTGTTTAGTGTGTGTAGATTGCACAGAGATACACCACACGCATGCACATCCTAATTTATGCCTGTCTACTTGTGTAAATTGCACACATATTAAACTTTGAATAAAAACGAAATTCAGTTTGCGCGTAAAGAAGCTTGTTGAAGAAATCAAAATAAGTAAATGCGTCTCTTAAAATTTTAGATGAGATAGTGTCACCCTAAAAAAAATCAGTTCTTGGGATAATGGTGATGAAATCACTGTCACTAGCTGCCTATAAATACTGGAACATTGAGGGGGATATTTACAACAAAAATTAAGAAAGAAAGAGGGTAATAATGGAGGAGAAAAGTCAGCATGCCGAGAGGAAAAAGGGTGGTATGATCACTATGCCATTCATCTTTGGTAAGCTTAATTAATTATCAAATATTACATTACTTCAGATTGGAATTTGGAAAGTAAAGTCTGTTTTGATTTGTTTAATGGTGTGATTAATACTAATGTTGTTTGGTTTGCAGCAAATGAAATATGTGAGAAATTGGCTGTGGTTGGTTTTGGTACAAACATGCTCAGCTACTTAACAACTCAACTACATCTGCCACTCACTAAAGCAGCCAATACTATCACCAACTTTGGTGGCACTGCAGCCTTGACGCCGCTAATCGGGGCGTTCGTCGCCGATGCATTTGCCGGAAGATTTTGGACCATAACAGTTGCTTCTATCATATATCAAATGGTTAAGAGTCTCTCTATTTTTTTTCCCTTGTTGCGGGATCATTTTGAATCATTTCATATAAAAACTTAAGCTACCACAAAATCTTGACTTGTGCACGATTTTTATATATGTGGTGAGGCTTGTGCTTGTTAACCATGTTCAACCTCTTCGTCTAAAAGTTTAAACAGTTAAAAAAGAATAATACCTTTATTTAAATTATGAATTCAAAGTTCAAACAGTTAGCTTAACTAAATAAAAGAAATATTCTTGTGTTTCATGCAAGAAAATAAATAATTCAATGTTGTAAATTATAAATCTTTTGCACACAAAAATAATATTTTGTTTATTGTCATGACCAGGGAATGATCAGCTTGACAATATCAGCAATTCTGCCGAAATTAAGGCCTCCCCCTTGTACACAAGATCATAAAGTTTGCACAGAAGCCAATTCCGGCCAACTGGCCATTCTCTATATCTCCCTGCTGCTAACAGCCTTAGGTTCAGGTGGGATTCGACCCTGCGTGGTGGCGTTCGGGGCAGATCAATTCGATGAAACTGATCCTAAGCAGAAAACCGCAACATGGAAATTCTTTAACTGGTATTATTTCTGCATGGGAGCATCAATACTAGTGGCTGTGACAGCAATAGTTTATATTCAAGATAATATTGGATGGGGATGGGGACTTGGTATCCCAACAATTGCTATGGCTCTATCAATAATTGCATTCATATTTGGCTATCCTTTGTATAGAAATCTTGATCCTGCTGGTAGTCCATTTACAAGGCTGATACAAGTTTGTGTCGCGGCTTGTAGAAAAAGGAAGGTGACAATGGTTTCTGATCCTAAATTTTTGTACGAAAATGAAGATCTTGATACAGCTATTTCTCTTGGTGGGAAGCTCATCCACACTAAGAATATGAAGTAAGTCTGCGCAA
The DNA here is from genome assembly GCA_903798385.1 of Fraxinus cuspidata. NCBI lineage: Eukaryota > Viridiplantae > Streptophyta > Magnoliopsida > Lamiales > Oleaceae > Fraxinus > Fraxinus cuspidata. The sequence continues at coordinate 65,631 of CAIGRP010092634.1, read as the reverse complement.
ATATTATTTACCATAACTGCGAATAATATTTTCTGTCCTTCTAAGGGAACTGATGAATTGCGTGACTACTTTTGAAGCAATTTGAAACATAATTTGCTCAAATATCATTTTCTTCTAAAATGACTAACTATCAAGCATAAGCTCGTTTTCAATGATCTAAATGTGTTGAACTACGTTGTCTAATATTTAATAAAGAGAGAACAAATTTATTTATATTTATATAAAGGTGTCTTCCAAGATCAAATCGAATTTATTTTTTTATCAAACATCAAACATTCTCCCAAAATGATTTCATCTTAATTAGATCTAAGACCGATTGGTGAATGAGCGAAATATTTTTGCCCAACTCCATAATCCCCACAAATGAGCTAACTACGATGGTCTCCTTAAAGCAAGTTCGGTAACAAAAATTTACTATCTTATGAGTTGAGGATCAACATCTGTATGGACCAAAATCCAGAAGTCAGATAAGTTAAAAATTTCGAACTTATTCGACTAATATATTATGGAATCCAAAACTTTGGGATTTTGTGAAATCCTCAACTTATAAGATAACAATTTTTTCGTCCAAAATGCTCTTAATCATGATCAATACTTCGTACTTCGTGCCCCGAACATGTTTTGGAACATAGATTAAAGACAGCCTAATGAGTAGTTATCACACATCAATCAATCATCCTTATCACAACAAAACATGGCATCTCATCAGTGAGTTCAGATTTGTTCACTGTATTGCATTATCAGTAAAACAAGGCCTGAAATTATCGGCCAAGATTTTTTCAGATACTGCCAATTTCTTTTGATTTAAACCACTTTGCCGGAAGAATGATGCCAAAAGTAGTGCCAGAATCCTGGTTGACGGGATGTGATTTGATGGAAAACATAACCGTGTTTTAGTCCAACAATAAACTGCCATTTGACATTATGTCAATTATTACGGCACTGTAGCGAGAACCATTTCTTTGTTACCCATCTTTTTCTGTTTTCTTTTGAAATTATGTATTACTTTAATTTCATTTTCTCATATTTCATTAGTTACAGCTGCAACTTAACAAGTCATTTAATCAATCTTGTTAAGATAAGTAATAGAGGCAAAATAGTTTACGACAGCGTTATTATGAAGCCAAAAGAAACGTGGTTGATCAAATGGAAATCAGACTAAGTTCGGTGACAATTAGGTTTTTAACCTGTTGACAATTTTAATAATGTTCAGGTTTTTGGACAAGGCAGCTATTGTGACAGAGGAAGACAATGTGACAGCCCCCAATCCATGGAAGCTTAACACAGTCCACAGGGTTGAAGAACTAAAATCACTTATAAGAATGGGGCCAATATGGGCAGCTGGAATTCTCCTCATCACAGCCTATGCCCAACAAAATACTTTCTCACTTCAACAAGCCAAAACCTTGGACAGGTATATACTTAATCACCTCATCTAAATTATTAGAAAGAAAATAAATTTATTTAAATTATGTATTCATGAACAGGCACCTCACAAAATCCTTCGAAATTCCTGCTGCATCCATGAGTGTCTTCACACAAACCTCCATGCTGTCGACTATCATCTTCTATGATCAAGTATTCGTGCCAATAGTACGCAAATTCACAGGCCTTGAACGCGGAATCTCCTTCCTTACACGAATGGCCATCGGGTTTTTCATTTCATTATTAGCCACTTTGGTTGCTGGTTTTGTTGAATTAAAACGCAAAGATGCAGCAATGGCAAATGGACTAATCGACCTGCCTCAAGACATAATTCCCATGTCAGTGTTTTGGCTAATGCCACAGTATTGCCTTCATGGAATAGCAGAAGCCTTCATGTCGATTGGACACCTCGAGTTTTTCTATGATCAGGCGCCGGAAAGTATGAGGAGTACTGCTACTGCATTGTTCTGGTTATCCATTTCTGCTGGGAGTTATACAAGTACACTTCTGGTTATTCTTGTGCATAAGTTCAGTGCAGGCCCTGGTGGATCAAATTGGCTTCCGAATACTAATTTGAACAGGGGAAAATTAGAGAACTTCTACTGGTTAATCACCTTACTGCAATTTTTCAACTTGATTTATTACCTGATTTGTGCCAAATTCTATACGTTCAAGCCAGTTCAGGTATGCGAGGCAGAAGATGAAAATGTCAAAGAAGATGCAGTTGAGTTAACAAGCCATGTTTAATGGCAAGATATTTGGAAGTTACTGGGCAGTGTCAAGAGTTTAGCCTCGACCTTTCTTACTTGAAACTAGTGTATGTAGAACCTTAAAGAGGTAGGGAATAATGTCAAATCCACCTAATTTCGGTGGAGGCTTTAAACGTCCCACCACCATGTAGATGTAATCATGTAGACTGTTCGTGCAAAATCCGCAAGCGTACGGGATCGTTGACAAGTAATAGAATTGATGAGTTAAGAGTTATCGTCCCACAGGGAATAAATTTAATTCAAATTTATTAGTTATGTATAAAATTCGAATTGTGTAAAGACAATAGGGATTTTGATTTTATTTTATTTCTAAGAAAGTAGTAAAAAAATATTTTGTATCAAATTATGGATGATTGTATTGGATTTCGAGTCCAACAATCGTTATTTATTTCAATTCTTGATTTGTAATCTAATTTCGTTTATGTGTTATTGACAATCGATAATTCTATTGTAATTAATTCTCTTTTTCAAGACAAATTAAATATATTCTAACAATGACCTGAATCTATTCCTAGCCCGAATTCGAATGATTAGAATGCATTAAAGTTTAGATTATCTATATGATTGCACATGTGATAAATGTTATTCCTAACATCTATTGCACACATGTTAATTTTACCGCGTTCTAAATTTATTGTGAGTCTCCCAACACTACAACAAGCAACTAACTATCTAATTGGCGGACAATCAATTAAATAATGCAATGAGTATGCAAAATTAATCAAGAAATGCAAGAAATAAACTAAATTACTAGTTTTGAATTAAAATAATTAAACAAATAAGGTTCATCTTCATCCAATACAAAAGGGGATCTAGCCTAGCATGATAATATATAAATTACAAGAAGAATAATAGAAAAATATCACCCGAATCATGAAATAAATCAAAAGAAGTTGATCTTCGAACCCAAAGTTGAATTTTTCAAAATCTTGATGTAATTGACCTTCAATTCCTTGCTATGACTTGATCTCTCCTCTCAAAATATAGCAATTAGCCTCTTGTTCTTGATGAATTTGATGATAATATTGTGTATGAAGAGGCAAGAGAGAGTCTTCCATATATGTAGCCCTCGTTCTCTATTTATAAGAGTCAGAAAATAGGTCAAAATCGCGCCCAATCTGGTTTCCAAAAGAGTTTGAATGGCAAAAGCAAACTGAAGATCCTCCTGTGAAAAAGGCATGTGCGTGTGCATCGTATATTTCCTTGCGCGCACACCGTTCAATGGTTTAGTTCTCGGTAGATGAAGTTCATGCCCGTGCGCGCTCGATACAATTTGCCCTGCCACCCCGTTTATCTCTTAGCAGAGTTCGGTATTTTGGTCATAACTTTCTCTACAAGTATCCGATTAAGCTTATTCAAAGTGCGTTGGAAAGGTAATTCAAAGGGATACAATTCTTTCAAAATAAAATATTTCAATTTCGAACATTTGATATCCGAAAAAATGGGTCTCAACTTGAGGCTGAAACTCTAAGCATAACTTCTTCGTTTGGAAATTGATTTGTGAGAATATTTTTTGACCTTCAATTGCATCCAATTGTTCTTATATGATCTTCGATCATCATTTTGTGGTCCAAATAATCTATTGAATATTTACACTTTGATCTCCAAACTATGGATTTCATTCGTTTTCGCACGTTTTTAATTCCTTTCTTCCAAATCCGCCAAATTGCGTAGAGTTCAACCCAACAAACATAATTAACATAAAATTAAGCTAAAACTCATTCTAATCACTAACAAATACTCTAATTTAATGGACTAGATAAGTGTACAAAATACACTTATCATAGACTATAGAGAAAAAAATGAATGAATGTGTGTATGACGCGAGAAAACATTTTAAGACTATATTTTTTAGGTCATTGGTTTAGTTTCTTTTTAGTACTAGGATTTGTCGAACAATTTTATCAACATGCAAATGTAGGATCAAGAGTCGTGCTATTAGAAGAATTATTACCACGAGACATATATATAGATGGAATTACATCAATAAATCAATTTCTTTCTACTTATACCTTCATGGAATTAAAATCTGATGATCAATATCCCATCACTTAACAAGATAAGGTAGATTAAATAGCCAGATTAGGCTTCCAATCTTTTCCATTTTCAAAACATGAGGAATAATTTGTTACTCTTCTTTTATATAAGACCTGACCACAAGTCTTAATCTGGAATCTATAAATTTTTAAATTAAGTAGAATAACAGAAATTAAGTATATCAATTGTCCATAATAGGAATAAGGTTGGTTTTGGAGTTTAATAGAGAAAATGTACAGAAATTTTGTAAATGTGATCAATAAGAACACAATATGTACAAGTTGTTGTGTTTTATTAAAGTAAATAATGTCAAAAAATTAAATATAATAGAATTGAGAATGTTAAGATTAAGGGGTATGTTAAGATTAAGGGGTTGTTGACAAAGTTTTTGATAAAGTTTATGAAAATGTGTTGCTGAAAATTTTAGCAAAATTATTATTATTTTATTTTATCATACAAGCACTAAATTCTAATTGTATTGGTGCACTCGAAGATTAATGATTAAATAGTTGAGCTCTTATTCACATAGAGAAGATAAAAGAAACTAGAGTTAAAAAAATTTGGATAATCAATTAAACTTTTAAAGTTTTTCACATGGTCACTGAACTTTCAAAACACTATTTCATTTGTCATTTTCAAAAGTTTTTCTCCTATTCATATAGTAGGGGGTTGGGAATATTAATGAGTTGTTTGACAAATATTTTGGTACAAAATTTTAACATATTTCGACAAAAGTTACTATGAGTGTGTTTGATAGATATTATTGAGAAAATAATGTATTTTGAATAGTAATATGATAGGAAATACTTCCATAGTCCCATTTATATGGGCTTGTTTTGTTTTTTACACGGCTTCAGAAATCTTATTTAATGTTATTGAAAAAGTAATTTTTGTCAAAAATTTTCATAGTTTACCCTCATTTAATTATCAATAACTAATAGTAAATTATTAATGGAAGTAGTAAAAAAATAATGATATATTAGTAAACGAACAAATAAAAACATTTTTAATAAAGAAATAAAACTATATAATTGAGACAAAAAAATAAAGAAAGTGAATCTATATAAATGGGACGGAGGGAGTATGTGGTTAAAAGTAAGGAAAAATTATTAATGTGATGTAAAATATTATTTTATTGAAGAACTTCTAGTTAAAAATGAGTTTTAAAAGAATGTATTTTGAAAAATGTGTACTATACAGGGGTTAAGATATATGATTGAAAATTCGATAAAAGTTATGGTACTCATGAAATGTATTGTTAAAATAAGTCTTGACATGTTGAAAAGTTGACAAAATTTGAACATTTTTTTTTTTTCAAACAAGCACTTATTTTTAATTATACAAGTGCAACCTAAGATTAATGACTTAAATAGTTGAGCTCTCATTCGTGAAGAACGGATTAAAGAAAAATACATTCACAACATAATCCCATTAGAAGATAGATCAAATCAATACGGTATATGATATTATAGTAAAACTTCGATTTTTGTCTAATCTTTTTTTACGTAGGAACCCGCAGTCGCTACTCGTGAGTGCGCATTGGGTAAATCTCGCTCCATATGTAATAGCCCGCAAACCACACAGGAAAGATACATAGTCATCACAAATTATATGATTATTTTTTTGACATTTTATCCACCTTAACACTTGTCACCTTGCCCCTAAGTCTAAAATGTCCATTATTCACAACTCGATCAGTCAAGAATATCATGTTTGACGAAGTCTTGGTCAAATATTCATAGGTAATTAATTAGGTACTATTGCATCGTGGTGCTTTATTGTCCAAACATGAACATACACGGAAAGCAACTCCACCGCTTTCTTTAATGAAAACAAGAAATTTGTTAGAAGTTGGAAAGATTCAATTTTTATTAAGGCATCAATTTGATGTATACACGGTAAATGACTTGTATAGAAATGCAAAAACAAACTGACAACGAGGTTGACGTAAGTAGTTTGACACGGTGCATGGCTCTCTTTCATGGCGGTTTCTTGTGGGGTAAGTTTTGGCGACCTATTTCTTCTTCAAACATGGCGATGCGACCTTATTTATTACCTTCCCACCTGCTTGAATATATATTCTTTATCGAGATTTGTTTGATTTGAGGTTAGACGGTAAAGCGAACAATCATGGCCCCCAATTTTCATTCTCTCTTTTCCAGAAGAGAAAGACAGTGCACAGCCCAAAAGTAAGCTTCTATTTTTTTTTTCTTTCCATTCTTCTTTCTCTGAAACTTTTTTTTTTTTTTGGTTGTTAATGTTTAACATTATGAAAAAATGTTCTTGAATTTGAAGGACTGGAGAAAGGGTTTCGAGGTCAAGAGTTGCCATGGTTGAAGAGGCGGCATTTGAGGACGCTAACACCGAATTAAACCATTTATCGGCGGTTGCAGATTCGTTTGAGGTGCTTTCTGCGGTGGTGAAATCAAAGGGTTTCAATTTCGATCTTCGTTTGGAACCCTTTTGCGATGCTTGTTCGCTTGTTTCTGTTCTGTTTAGTTCTTTGGGCATTGCGTTTAAATTTGCTGAATCGGAGTATGTTTCTAAGGTTGGTGTTATTTAAATCCTATTCTATTCTACATTTCTTCCGCTTGTGTTTGGATAGTTGCATTTTTATTGAATCTTATATTTTATTGATTTAGATTTGAAAATTTCAGTGTTTGTGTACGTGTTTTCAATAAGGGTCCGTTTGATTGTAAATGTGGAAAATAGATGGAAAGAAAAAGAATTCCAGATAATTGAATTGCCTAGATATTGTTTTACTGGGAATTGTAATTAATTGTGTTTGATTGGTATAATTTTCCACCTAGAAAATGTTGAAAGTTTGGTATTCGGGCTTTATTTTTCATGAAAATTACCCATTAAAATGATAATTTTTTCTACCATTAGGTCTAGCACTTGTTCAATTGCAAAAAAAAAAATTTATTAAAAAAAACACATACCGAATATCATTTGTTTGGATTTGTTTTACATGGAAATTATCAATAAAAGTGATAATTTTTTTTTACCATTGTGTCTAGAACAATTTGGGTGGAAATGGAAAAAGTTTTTCATGTTCCATGGAAAATGGGTGTTATCAAACACACCCTAAGGGTAAATAGAACAGAACATCTCTACATTTCAATGTCATTGTGCAAAACATTTATACCTTTCATTTTTTGTCATTTTCGCCACTACCTTCCACCTTTCATTGTGCAGAAAATCATTTTTATCCATTTTTTCAATAAAAGACGATTTTACTCTCTCATTCAAATAAGACAAAAAGAAGCAGGTAACACAGTCTAGATCAGGTTTGTGAGTTGTGGCTAATGAGTCTTGGTGCCGTAGGCAGTCTAGATCATATAAATAGGTACATCTTGAGAAGGACGAAATGGAGGTGAAATAGCAGATTTTACAAAAAAAATTACTCTTTTTACTTTTTATAATGAGTACTCAAGGTCATTTTTACAGTTTGATACTTGTAGATGAAGTTCACATTAGTTGCCACTAATTGGAATGGTATTTTTATTTTTTTACATTTTAGTACGCTCAAATAGAATGAGACGGTAACACCACCAGTTCGTACTCAAGAAAACACGAGAGTTTCATCCCCGCATCACTCTGATTTACAATTCTGATATCGTCACTCTGCTTCCAATTTGCTGGCCACTTGCGTTCGAACTTCCATTATATGTTTTCATTCGTCATTTCTCTTCTTTGGTCTGTCTATGTAACTAATTATATATAATGCTCCAATTCATTTCAGGTAAATGATCTGGCAGAAGCATCGCTGATTCATGGAACATTAAATAATATACTTGATTTTGATGTAAGAAATGATACGGTGAAAACACAAGGAAGCCTATCACGTAACTTGCGCAGAGTTAGGCTGGGTCTCGATCTCATCAGAGCTTTATTCCAAAACTTTTTGTCATCAGAGTACGTTTCCCTTCCTTCCTTTTAAGACCTTCTTGTTTTAAATTTATTTGCTCGTCAGAATTTTTATTTTGTTCCCTGGAAAGGATGTCTAACTTCTCACTATGCTACTTCCAGTGATAATTCTTTAAAAGAAGTGGCTTCAGCAGCTTATGCAAAAACTTGTGCACCATATCACACATGGGCCGTCAGGACTGCTGTTTCTGCTGGAATGTATGCACTGCCGACAAGGGAACAACTACTGCTGAGGCTAAATGAATCTGGTGAGTACTTTTACTTGTTTTCTTTTGCTTTTACTCTGTCGTTAAATAGTAACATCTTTTTGGTGACTAATGGAGGGCTACGTTTTTTAATTGGAATACTGCGCGGTAGTTTTGTGTAATGGTGGAAATTGGAAAGGTTACTAACCATTTCTGAACAAGTGAACTTCATGGTTGAAAACATAAAGGTTAATATATGTTATAGAATTTGCTGTGAACAAAAATTTCTCGAGTTCTCCATAAGAACCTATAGAAACGGAGCTCCACTTTGGAAGTTACTTTGGAGGGCTATCAACCACTCACCCGTTTCTGCAAAAGACAACCTTTGTAGTTCATTAATGGTTGATAAGGATTTTGAAAATTTGGTAGGCTTTGACCACAAATGAACTTGCTATTTCTACAAATACATAAGTTATTATGTTTAGTGTTCAATCCCTGAAATTCAGTCTTCCCACAACATCTATTGGATAAAAACAGAGTTGAGCTTTGAACTTGTAAAACACCAATGAGCCTTTTCTGTGTGAGGCCTAGTGACTAAAAGTGGGATGCATAGTTTTGATCGGCTTTGACAGGGAGAGATTGTAAGTCGCATTCATTATACTTGAAACGAACTCAACTGTATGCAAGTTTTAGGTCTCTTGAAAATGGACAGTGATTATTTAAAATACAGGATGGGCATTTTGTCGGTTTTGAAGTAGTTTCCGTCCTTGTCAATTTGTCATATGGAATCCTTTTTCAAGAGCCACGCATAAATTTTGGAATCCTTTGCTGCTAGGAATCAGGTCACTGAGTATAAAACCAATTAAAAGATGTGGAAAACCATTTTTAAGAAAACTTTGCATCAGTGCATATTACAGATTATTGATTTTATGCAAAAAGTTTTCGTTTAGATTAATGATTTGTGAATTTTCTGTTATATAAACTTGAAACACGACTGATGCGGTTATTACTGATACAATTGTTTCAGACAAGTCAGCAAAGAAGGAAATGCAACGATACATCAATGCCTCTCTTCCAATCATAGAATACATTGATAAATTGTACACTTCAAGAAATATCAGCTTGGATTGGTGAGCTTTGCTTCATTTGGAAGAGTCTACTGATATACAAACCTCTTTCTCGGGGCAGCAAGATTGAACATTTCCTGAAGGTACATTCGAAGCAAGAAATGCCAGTTTGTCCTGAGAAGTTCTGTTATCACTGCAGACTCAAAACTCTCACTTCTAGTAATGATTTTTAGTAATGGATGCTTCTGCAGGCTTGTTGCCAAGCATCCTATCAGTCGAAATAGCTGTATCTTGTTCATGTAGGCCAGAAATTTAGGGGGAAGTAGCTATTTTTTCTACAGAAATACCAGTTATTTGTGGGTTAACTGGCACATGTACATAATATGTTACTGCCAGAAAATACAATTTCATAGAGAATATATTCTTTTATTTCATTTCGCTATTCACTGAGTGAATTTTCGAACGATGTTGGTGAAGTCCGGGTGATCGTTGTACCCAAAAAAGTACATAGTTTAATTCTCATCTCGTCTCAACGTTATGTATTTCTTTCAGACTCTTTACTTTTTGACTTTGAGTAACATCTCTACAAGCTTTTCGACTCTATTGGAGGCCTGGAGACGAGCTTTCCTTATCCGTATTCTTTAAATAGGATGTGCTCTTAACAACGTCAAGGGGCTATTATCTTTGTGTTTCAGTTTTGTATTTTGAGTTTTATATTTTGAGTATCCATTTGAGATTGTTAAATGTGTTCTTTTTGACATTTTGAAATTGTTTTGAAACCACGCAAAACACGTAATGAAAATTTTGACTTAATTTTGTAAATTTTTAACTTTATTAAAAACTCGTTTTCAATGTTTTGAAAAATCGAAAACAGAAAACGACTTGAAAATGGTAAGAAGAACATGCCCAAAGTTTATGGGTTCTCGACTATTTTTGGTGTGTGTCGTTTTGAGTTATCTTTGTAAATTTTTAACTTTTTTAAAAATGCGTTTTTGAAAAATTAAAAACAGAAAACGTCTTGAAAACGGTAAAAAAAACAAGTTTGTGGGTTCTCGACTATTTTTGATGTCTGAACAAATGCCAGCCTTTTCAGCACCATAGTCAGCTACTGGCACAAAAGTTTCTGGGTCCTCAGACCAGTAATAGGCTAACGACAGGCACACAGGTTAATTCGCGTAATTCCAGGGGCATTTTTGTAACTGAAAAAAACAACCCTTCAGAAACTTCTCAACTACTTCCTCCGCATATCGCCAAATCAATCGCAATCCTCACCGTCTATTCCAATCCACAAACCCTAGCTTTCAGAATAATAAAGAAAATTTCCGTTTCGTCTGATATCTTCTCCATTTCATCTTGTCCTATCACTTTGAATATCAATTTGAATAAATATAATTTATTTGATTAAGGCTATGGTGAATTCAACGGCGTTGTATACGGGGTGGGAGGAGGTGGTGTTATCGAACGAAAAGGGGAGGCGGGAAGTGCACTATTACCTTAAACGGAGCGGTGTCGGTGGGGCAGATCTTGTCGTCGTCGGAAAGGAGAAGAACCTAAGGCACATGTCTTATTATTACGAGATTAAAGATAACAAGTCCTTGCTTTCGACCTTGAAGTGCTCTCCTCTCTTGAAGCTACGCTCTAGAAGAGAGGTCATCGATTGGCTAAATACAATCGTTCCAGGTACTTTTTAATTTTGATTTGGTTTGTTCTCTTATGTTACTATATTTGGTTTAGGGCGTAAATCTTTTGAGTGGAATAGCAAAATGGTATTTTTCTTTGGGCTTCGTGGTTTTTTTTTTTTTGTTTGGTAGATCTGATAGATATGGATGTGGTATAAGAGCCGAGTATGCGTTTATATGTAGAATTGATAGATTAAAATTACTAAAATGGTCATAAAGGGGGCCTAGGAAGATATGTTTTATGAAATGTTCTTAATTATCTTTTGATGATTTCATGTGTACCTTTTGTTTTCTGTGAATTTACGAAATATAATGTTTTTGAAATCTTCTTCCAATAAGGCCTATTTGTGTGCTACTTAATTTTCTAATTTTGAGATTTTTTTCCCTTTTAGCTTTGAGGATTAATTTGGGGTTCATTATAGAATCTATGGATTCACTAGCTGAAAATAATAATACATTTTTATAATACATATAGAATCTATGGATTCACTAATTTTGTTCCCCTATCAGATTCTGAACTAGAAATTATGAGTTACTTCTTTTGATGCAGTTCTGTTTTTTGTTATGTAATTTCTTCTGCTTTTCCTTGTTTTGTTGGCTGAGAGAATTTTTTTATTTTTTTTCAACGGAGATTTTGGGTTTTGAGATATGCACAGGATAGAGGATGTCTTTTGCCTGGTTTCCTGTGATTCTTTAATTTTTGAATAATGATTTTACAGTCATTGTACTGATCTTGGTTTTGGGAAAATTGATTTGAGAAGGATCTTGTCAGCACTTGGAATATTTGACTTGCAAAATGAATTTAATGCATTCATCTTTTTTCTTTAGAGGAATTTTGGTCTCCAGTTTTCAACTTATTTGGGTAAAGGATGTATTTTGTCGTGCCTTCTTCCTATCTTTCACAGAATATATCCTTGGTGGCATATTTAATTTTATACAAATGGATTGTCATGTGAAATTGATTTTTATTTAATGGTGAAAGAATCTCTTTATGAGCTAACGAGTAATGTTTCTTGCAATTTTTATAAAAATAAATTGTTTCCCGTGGAAGTATAGACATTTCTCCTTTTTGGTGGATTTTCTCCTTAACTATGAAGGAGTAGTAGATTGATTTCAGTTTGACAACAGCTTTTTTAAGGATCTTTTGTTTCGTAAACTGAACTGACAATTAATATTGACTTCTTATGAATCAGTTTGAATTTTGATTTGGGGACTTCTAATTAATTTAATTAAAAATCATGTATTTCTCTGAAGAAATAATAATGAGAAATCATAAATATATACTCTACATAAAGTTTTTTTTTTTTTTAACATGGTTTTGTTTTCAGAATTATGGGCTAAGCAGGGATTTTATTCTGATTTTGCATTGTTACTTCACTTTCTGCAAGCAATGCTTGTTTTGCACCCTTCCTTTTTTCTCTAATTTGTGTTTTCACCATGGCATTTTTTTGTAATACAATGTATGTGTGGTGCTCATGTTGTGGAAAACTGACAATTATTTGGGACGCAGGATTGTTAAAATCAATTAATAAGAGCTGGTTGAGAGCCTTGGAATTCCTTCCCCCAGTCTAGGTTAACGTCTACAACATTCCCTCATGGTTGTTCTTTAGGTTTTTCTATTTGTTATGTTTTTCGTGACCATTGTGGTGAACACAAGTAGAAGATCCTTGATGTTGAGAGTTTAAGATTTCTAATTTATTTACCTTTCTCCATCCTTCAGTTTTGTGAGGATTCATGGTTTTTTATGCTACAGTTATTTTTGTAGTTATCGCATAAGGTTTGGTTTTCTTATGTACTTGCAATTTGTCTTTTCTTTGCTGGTGTTATTTTAATAATTTTCGTCCTCCTGCTCTATGAATATTGCTTGGTTATACAATACTCATTGTATTATTGCAAATCCACTTTCAGATGTACATCCACGACCTTCCTATAATCAATTTGACAGTTTAATGCGAAGCAAAGAAAGTCACAAGTTGGATACTGATATTATCAAGGTTAGCTGATAAAATAATGATTTTTGTTTAGTATTCAATTTGCTTAATTCTTCTAATCAAGAGTATATGGTTCAATTATATTTATCATCTGTTTACTTATTAAATTTTTTCAGGATGTTCAAATGTTGAAGCCGGGTCACAAGGCAGAGTTTTTGTGGTTAGGTTCGCCATGGAGTTGCAGAAAAAGGCTCACACACTATGAGTCCTTTTACTGCAATGGTGTAAAAATATCTGTGAGTATCTAATCTGACTCTTAATCTTCTTTCAGAGCAATGGAAGTTGATTGGTTTATTCCAATGCCTGTTTGTGTGTTTCTTGTATTGATCATATACTCTTGTTTGCTCTCTTCTGCTATAAATTTCAGGTTCACGAATTTGTGTATGTGTTGGCTGAAGAAGGTAAACGATTTGTTGCTTACTTAGATGATATGTATGAGGACTCCCGAGGCAACAAGATGGTTGTGGTACGATGGTTTCACAAAATTGATGAGATTGGTTTTGTTTTGCATCATAACTATAATGACAGAGAGATTTTCTTTTCTCTTTGTCTTCAAGATATTAGCATCGAATGCATAGATGGACTGGCAACCGTCCTCAGTCTGGAGCATTATGAGAAATTTTTAAATGTGGCCCTTGATATGCAGCTGAACCCGTTCGTTTGCTCTGGACTGTTTGATAATGATGATGTCAAGCCGTTTGACATAACACGAACTAAAGGCTACTGGAAACAGAAAGTACTAAGAAATACTTTCCCTCCACGTGAAACATCTGATGATGATATGAAGGTAGAAGGAACTCATAGTGTTGCTGTTGGAAGTAGACCCAAGAAGAGACTTTGTTGTTCCAAAGAGAGAGAAATAAACTTGCATTTTGCTGACAAAAGAGAGTCTACTGATGCTAGCCTACATGATCGAAGTGGTGGTCTTTTCAGCTCCGAAGGTGGCATGGGAAAGAGTGGACTGAAAGGAGGACACTCTTCTGTATCCTTATCAAGGCAAGATGCAATGTTGCCAATTTGTATGCAAAATTTGACCATAGGATCTCAAGTTGAAGTGATTTCTCAAGATAGTGGCATCAGAGGGTGCTGGTTCAGAGCTTTGATCATCAAGAGGCACAAAGATAAGATCAAAGTAAAGTATCAAGATATCAAGGATGCAGATGACGATGCAAGAAATCTGGAGGTGAATATGTACAACCTTGAGTATTTTCTTATCAAGGGTTTCCGTGCTTTGTATGATTGCTTATCATGTGCTGTTTTTTCACTTTGCAGGAGTGGGTTTTGGCATCTCGATTAGCTGTACAAGATGAGTTAGGAATCCGGATTTGTGGAAGGACCATTATTAGACCCTTGCCATTGTCTTATTGGGGCAGACTTTCTGACATAATTAATGTTGGAAGCGCTGTTGATGCATGGTGGCATGATGCGTGGTGGGAAGGCATCGTAGTGAAGAAAGAATCTGAAGATGAGCTACATGTTTATTTCCCAGGTGTGAATCATTTACCAGCCTTCTAATTATTATTATTATTTTTTAATTCTGTTAATCATGTCTTAAGATTATTCTCCATGCATTTGACTTGTACAGTTTTGTACCTTCAGTTTCTAATAGTTTTCCCATAATTAATCTGCAGGAGAGAAGAAAGAGCAAATCTTCAGTTCACGGGACTTGAGGCACTCACACGAATGGCATGAAAATGGCTGGAAATGTTTGAAGGAAAGACAGGAGGTAGTCTCAATATTGTCTAGTTACAAGAAGAAACAGTGTGTGGAAAAATCCTCCGATATTAATCTAGTGGATGCATATAAAAATAGAGACCATGTAGGCACCAATGGTAACAATGTGTTGCCTGTAAAGATTGTTGTTGGATTTGGTGACTCTATCGCTGGCATTGATGACAAGTCAATAGAGTTAAAGATAGCTAGGGACCTCACTAAATATTTGGTCGGTCAATTAAGGTGGAAGTCCTCTGGGAAGAGAAGATGCAGTAGGAGCCCTGTTCACAACGTACATGATGGTGCTAATAGTAGCAATTGGGGAATCCAGGCTTTTGATGGATTGTTTGCTAATTCATCCTTGAAAGTTGATCTGGACAACTGTAAATATGCCGTTGATGCTCTCCACACTTCTTCAGTGGTTTCTTCTTTTCCAAACTTGGTTGTCTAGGTGATCTTGTTTTATTTTTCAGTTCTTGATCCTCTTTTTGACCTAAAATGAAGAAACCATTTTACTTGTACATGTTACCCAGATGCATTAGTTTGATGCAGTTGTAGGCGTTAGATTTGGTTTTCTTGACTCATAAACCTTTGTCTATGCAAGGGAGATTTATTTGAGGTATGAGGGCTAGAATCCATCAGCCACTTTGTAAAATTAGATATCTAATTTCCTGAGGTAGTGTTATTCTCTTGTAACAGAGTGTTTTGGCGTAGCAAAATTTACTAGGAGATAGTTTGGTTATGTTGTTCCAATGTTTTATTGGAATTCCGTTTTGTAGAGTGCGTAGTTTTCTATAATAAATTTCTGGTTTTCATGGCTGCATATGATGCTACCCTACCAAGTCCATTCAGTCTGCTTAAATTTCTGATTACTATGAATTCCTTTGTCAATCATTCTTGCTGTGTTTTTACAAGTGACCGTGTCTATTATACCTTTCATGGTTTGTTGTTACCTTTTTATAGTTTTTTCTGCTATTTGATGTTTCAAATACATGCATGATGTAGAATGTTATGTTTTTAAATAAAGTTGGCTGTTTCCTTAAGTTATTTTGAACTGTGTTGAATTTGATAAATGGTAATCAAGCATTAATATTTGTTAAGAATATTTACATTTTTGCCCGTTGCAGTGTATTGCCTCGTCTGTAGGGTATTCAGTTTTGTTTCAAGGTTTTGCCTGCTCTGCCTCTGTTGGCATTATTCAGATTTACATGAAATTTCCGGACCAGAGAAAAAAATTGTTGATTTGAGATTCTAACCTGCTAAAGCTTGAAGTTTTGTCAATGACCTTTTTGAGAGGATCTTATATATCAACCAGCTTAAGCCAATCAACAAGTTTTAGCCTGCGAATCATGTTTGAGGTTTGTTAACCCCATTAATGCTTCGATATCAAAGTTCGGAAAAGTGGCCCTCAGGATAATGTTCGATGTGCTGTGAGATTTATGGTTTTTTGGGGTTTTTTTTCTCTCTTTTTTTTTTTTTGGTAACTTTCTTATGTAGGAAAATACTTCAAATGGGGTGAGTATTGTTCTTGGGATTTACACTCGTACTAGATTCTGAATGATCACGGGCTATAGCCTTGGTGTGGATTCCCGTGCATTCACGTTGATGAACTGGCACGTCTCTCCTTGAATTATTTGAATATGAAGCGAGACTCGAATGTTGTCACAGAAAATCTGAAGTTTGCACAAGCCTTACAGAAATGGTCAAAATCCACGTGTAAATTGGCCATGTCCTGTTCTACCTATATCTTACGATGGTTACTTCAGTGGATATCTTCAACTAATCAATATCGGGAATGGAAAGATTTAGCCCCTGTTTGTCTCCAATTATTTTGACATGAAGATCAATTTTTAGACCCATTTTTTTTTTTTCAAAAAAGTGGGAGCCCCCTACGACACAAGTTGGTCAAATATTTCGGCCAAGTTAACTTACTGTTGCAACGGTACAATTTTTGCTTTCTATAGGAGACAAACAGGCCCTTAGCCTTTTAAGCAACCTTATTATGAAGTAAAACGTCTTTGTTAATCTAATTATCTTCCCTTAAATCATTCTTTTTCAACAATGTTCATCTCTATAAGTCCATAAACATGATATCATTACGTCTCTTAATAAAAATAAGAAGGTAGGACCGTAGGATCAAGGCCTAACTTTACTAAATAGGCGGCTATTTTTTTTTTTTTTTTTGTTGAAAAGAAAAATGTGGGGTGCAAAAATGCTTTGTGGATTGTAGATTGAACTAACCTTTTCGTGTAGCAAGGTGAAAAACAAAAGGTTGTGTTGTTTTTCAAACAAGTATTACATATTTTATCTAAAGAAAATAATTAAATATTGTTTGCATCTCTACCACCGAATTTGTTCGATTGCTTTTTCACCATTGAAAACTACCAATAGGATTATCACTCAAGAATGGGTTTAGAACTTTTAGGTCTGACTATTGTCCTTTAATTTGTTGTGATGCCAAGAAATTTGTAGTATAAAATTAGTAAATCTGGTTTGTGAATGAATAAGTTCAACAAGTTATTAGTATTATAATAGGAAGTTTCGTTTTCTCCTTAATGCAAATTTTAATTTGTACTAACTTTAACGTTAAAAGAAACAAATTGACGTGTTTGGTAAGCCAATATCTTCTCTAAATTTCACTAATATTTATTTAAGTAATTCGACTTCTTTCTCTTGATAACATGTTTCGCTTTGTATTATATATTCCATAGGCATTCATTTAAAATATCGTGAAAACTACGTTTGCTAATGAAATGGATATGAATATTAACTAATTTATATTTCACATTCTTTTATCATTAAATAACAAGTTATTTATAAGTTAATATTATAATAAGTTTCGTATATACTTCAAACTTTAAAGCACCAAAAGTCCTATTATAGTAATTTTTGCAAAGTTTCTTTAGAGTTTTTTTTTTTTTTTCCAATTTTTCTAAATACGGAGAGTTTAAAAAGTATCCCACGCAAAAAAGAAAAAAAAATATTTTTACAAATTTACTCGTTTTTTAGGATTACTCAGAACACGTAAGAACACGTAAGCATTGCACTTTATATTTTTTGAGATTTCTTGCACAGTCTGTATAGTTTTATTCATTCTACGAGTTTCCTCTAAATTTCTCATCACAAATTTCAACAACTTGAGACGTTCTAAGAATAAGATGAGTAGTTTTCTTGATCAGGTTGAATGTGACAATGTGCGGATATAATAAGGATATTTTTAATTAAATTGTGTCTTCTTTAATATTTTAGGCGAGTGAATACGATATTAACTTTATTTTCTTAGATACACTGTGTTCACTAAAGTAAAAGCATGTTTGGAAAGTGTTTATTAATGGTTTTTATTATAAATAGTTATAGAATCAGCGATAAATGAGTGAATCGAGCCCCTTGAAATGTGTGGATAAAAAATGATATGAGTGTATATAAACCTGAGCAAACATAGGCTAAGGTTTAATTTGATTTTATAGTTGATTAAGCAAATATTTTCATATGAAATGACATTTCCCTACTTTAAAGAGTAATTATTAGTATACTAATAACGTCTTTTGCTTACTAATAGTGTCTCCTATCCTTCATACTAGTCAAAATCTTGGGGCGCTCCAAAATGCAATAATCGAAGCAAAATTTTAAAAAAAAATTAGATTTTTCCAATAATATAAAGATAGATAGTTGGATTAATTTATTAAATTCTAATTCCATTGGGCCTAAAAGAACAAAACCGTCCACTCTATGATGTACAAAGATACAAGAAAACGGCATATCACCATCAACTTCTTTTTAAATTATTTTTGTGAACTGATGGGATAATTATTGGCAAAAAAAAAAAAAGTAGAAATCGAACCGAACCAATCGCGTTTAATTCTATTTTAGGTCACTCAGAAAAAATTAGCTATTAAAATGCACGAAATTTACTAACATTCATGCATATATACACACATATTAGTCTCACTACCGTGTCATCAAAGAAAGGGGTAAACGGGCAAGTCTTGTTTGTATTGTAGCCAACTCTCTGTGTTCACAAACTCACTCTTTCTTGTTTTCACTATTCTTCTAATAGTTAGGAAGAATGGGCATTCGAAAGAAACTGCAAGCTGTTCTTGAAAAAGGCTTCAGAACCCCAAAATTCAGATTCAAATTCAACCTCGCCATTGCCCGGCTTTCGGTTCTCAAGAACAAGCGCCGAGCACGCTACTCCATCGCAAGGTCTGATGTGGTCGAGTTGCTTAAACTTGGCAACCACGACAGTGCTCTTCTTAGGGTAATTTCATTAACTCTAGAAGTAATCACTTATTCTCATTCATACTTATACATATTTGAATGAGTTTTTTGAAACGGTGGTTTTTGATAGGTTGAGCTAGTGATCAAGGAGCAGAATATGTTGGATGTGTTTGCTATTGTTGAAGGCTATTGTCATCTGTTGATAGAGAGGGCCAACCTCATAGAACAAGAAAAGTTGGTTTCTTTTTGGTTTTGAGTTTTTCAAAGATTTTTTAAGAATTATTGAAACGTTTTCATATATTTAAGAGGGTTACTATTCTTTCTGGTAGAGTATGTCCTGATGAGTTGAAGGAAGCTGTATCAAGCTTAATTTATGCGGCCACAAGGTGCGGGGAACTCCCAGAACTTCAAGAGATACGAGCAATTTTCACAGCGCAATTTGGGAAAGAATTTGCAGCTAATGCTGCTGAATTGCGCAATGGATGCATAGTAAATCCTAAGGCAGGCAACTATGTATCATTTCAGTACTAATACAGTCAAAAGCTAAGATGAATTATATGCTAATTTCTTTTTATGTGCAGGTAGTACAGAAGTTGTCGACGAGGGTGCCAAGCTTGGAGGAAAAAATGAAGTTGCTCAAGGAGATTGGTTCAGAGTACAACATTGATATACAAATTGAAAAGCCTGCTTCAGTCCTTCCAGTGGTATGCATATTATTTCGACAACATTTCACTTTGTTGGATGACCTAATACAAACATGGAATGCTCAACGTACCTCGAAACAAAAAAATTCGATATGGCTGATAGTGGTTATTAGGCCAATTCCGCGTCGAAAGCATAGTTATGATGAGGTTCTAGGAAATCCACAATTTTAAACATTTATTGATGACTTGGTTATGCAATTTTCAGGTAAATCTAGAATCTGGTACAGAAAATCAGCAAAAGCAATACCCAATGACCACAACTGGAGTCTCTAATTCAGAAGAAAACAGGCCAATGAGGCCTGAAGATATAGAAACGGTTGAATTTCTTTCTGATTCGGTGAAATTGCGGAGAAGGTACACTGATGTAGCTGATGCAGCCCAAGCAGCTTATGAGTCTGCATCTTATGCAGCAGCAGCCGCGAGAGCTGCTGTGGAACTATCTCGGTCTGAATCAACTGATCGTGATGGTCCTAGCAGTCCCAACGTCCAGGCAAGAATCGAGCCTATGAACTCTAAAATTTTTATTAGGGAGAAAGTGGTTGCCGGATTCGCGGATGGAAAAGTTGAACCGATATTCAAGAAAACCCACCCAATACAAAACTATAGTTTCAGTTCTAGTATTGAGAGAAAGACTGAACAGTATAAGAATGTAACAGAATTCAAGATATCGCTATCTGGTTCAAGTTCTGATTCAGCAGACGACGATGAGGGAACTAAGATGTCCGTTGGGGATGAGGGCCGAATGGGGAAGGAGATGGTTTTTGATGGAAGTGATGATGAAACTGCACATATGAGTAGAACTCCGAGGTCAGAGACTTATTTCATGAATACCAGTATGAAGGATGATATCCTGGAAGGTAGGAGCTCAAAACCTTATTGTTCATCTCACAATAATTTTCTTTTAAGATCTCAAACTGGATTGACAATGGAGTCCGAGCCTGAAAATTCTAAGCAGCACTTTGCTGAAGAAATTAGGACTCAAGGTGCAGAGCATTTGAGTGTCAACAAGAGACCAATTTCTGTAAGGACTAGACGTACGTATGGCCGGTAACAACCATACAAACTATAGTAGAGTACATATATAGTACTGCAACTACTTTTGAGAGTTTGGTGTAAATAGGAAGTAATTTATTTTTCTCATCATGATATTTCTTGAAAACTATGTAATGGATTTGATGGGTGGAACTTTTTTTTTTTTTATGTAAAGCACATAATACCGACAATCTATATTAGATCTATAAATTTCAATAATATGCTAATATCACTAACTACTGAACACAGAGAATCTCTTACTGAACTCCAGTGTGATTGGAGGACACAACATCGACATTACGAGGAGAAAATAATGCAGTTTAGAAGCTACTCATAAAACATCTTCTATCATATAAGAGAAGAATATTAATATTCTCAGCTATTTCAAAATTTTGTATATTAGAAGAGGTTTCCTTATCAGCAGAGAGAAAATAATTTCAATGGCTAGATGAATCTAAGATGCTAGTTATATTTGGAAGTACAATCATGTCCAAGTGGTGAGCTCATACAATGGTATAGTATGATGTAGACGAGAAGGTGACTTAGTGCAATATATCAACAGCAAAAAAGCATGGATAAGAGCGCAAAAATGCAGAACTTAGTTGCAGGAGAGGAACATGACATCATCAATTTTGAAGTATCAAGATTACAGCATATGCACTTGAGTCCAAATAATTTACAGTTATGTTAAGACTCTCCTAGGAGAATCTCAGATTTGCATAATATGGTTGTTCGCAAATTGTCCTGTATAATTTCAAGGCAAGATTGTTATCACATTTAGCACCAGTTTTTTGCAAAGGTTTAATTTATGTCCATTGGTCAAGAAAATTTGAATACTTACTGAATGAGGGTAGATTTCACTAAACACCACGATAGCCGCCTCAGTTGAAAATTATGTTTACCATCTTCACCCTGCTTGAACTATTATCTTCCTTGTCAAAAGCAGATGTTGAGCAACCACACACATGCATCATTATCAGGACTTCGTACCTGTTCTCAGTTATCTTAACAAAATTCAAATACAAAGTTCTGCAGATCAGCTCCAGAAATCTTAATTCTGGTTTCTAGATTCTATTTGTTTATATTTGAACAAAGCATGCGACATAATCATGTTCAAATGAGCATATAATCTGAGTTTAAGATAATTTTTGTAGCCAATATGCTATTTACGAGCACCTGCAAAAAAAAAAACTATCGTAGTAAAGATACGTCCCAACATGATAGTGCACTGGATTGCCCCTGCATAGGCCCCAAGTCAGGAGCCAGAAGGAGAATAATCATATGAAATGATAAGCAAATAATAAGAACGTTTGCTTACATACTTTCTGTTCTATGATGCTTAATATATAAGTAGATCAAATTGGAAGTTATTTGTCAATCACAAAAAACTTTAACCCATAATTATTGAAATTGGACTAGACCAGCCAGTTGAACTGAAAATCAGTAAACCGGACACTAGACCAATCTAGTTAGCTACGGGTCAAGGTGCATGATGGGTAGTTATCTCTCAAATAGGTTGCTTAGGATCCTCAACAATCTGAAATTTCAAAAATCTGCATAAATTAACCATAGAGGAACATGTTTTAAACAGCTTTTCAGTTCAATTATATTGGCATAAATTTGAATCGTAAATACAATAATAGTATGAAATCAACTTAAACTCAAAAATGTTACATTAAAGACTAAACAAGTGACAACCCTATATGGGTGTCTAGGACAAATTGCCACCACTCTGTTGCCAAAGATTGATAATATCAGTGGCCTGATTAAGAAGTATAATCATTTTCTTCTGGGATATCCATGGCTTACTCTCTAGAGTTGTCTTCAGCTCTTCCCATGCGTCCTTCCTCGGCCAAAAGTAGTATGGACTCAAAGGCACAGTGCCATAGCCCGGTATCAACTGATCGAGGCCAAGGCCAATGTTCTTTTCCATCCATATGAACTTCAATACCAATCTAGGCTTCACCACTGATTTCACCTCCACTCCTAGATTCTGAAAATTCATAGATAACAAAGAGAAAAAAGCGTGAATAGGGATTGGATTGATGATAAAATAGAATCCCCAGCTGCAAACAATGTTTCCCTGGGTGATGCAAAAAAGAGAAATTTTTGTTTACTTCTCCACTTAGCGACTTCAAACCAGTAAGTTGGTTACAATTTTGTAGATGTAAGTAATTAAACACAAGCATATCAATAAGAATTCATTTAACAAATCTATAGTCTCAAGAAAAATCCTTTGTCAGCACCCTTCATACCATTCTGTTGAAACCAAAACTAAAAAAGGAATGTGTGCCCATCTCTAACAGTTGAGCTTTTAGATGTGGCAATTCAATATAGCATTGGAGCAAGAAGGTCTTTATTTCAAGGTTAATCAACGCCAATTTATGAAAATTGTGTTGGGACTTTGCCAAAAAATAAAATATAATAATAAAATCCGACCTGCATAGGGGTAGTTTGAAGTCTAAACAAATATAAATAAATAACTGTGTTTCCCCGACAATTAAGCTGTTAGACTTAACAGTGGCATATATAATAGAACTCATAACGTCCTGTAAATTAGTAACTTAACAATTAATTAATTAATTATATGCATACTGCGAAGCTGCAATAACTAAAATGAAATACACACAGGTTTAGTGAGTCGAACTTCAGATTTTTGTGCAAGTTCAGAGTCGGAAACCTCAGTGGGGGTTTCCACTGGAGCTAATTCTGTGGAGGCAGAAGCATTAAGCCTTTGAACTCTACTAGTGGCTCTCATTTTGAGGCCAAAATGGGTTAACGAATTCAAAGAGGAAGCTCTGGATTTCAATGAAATTGAGGTTTTGATGGGTGTAAAACAGGGCTTCTGGGAAATAAAAGAAGGGAATGTCAAAGTGCTCTTCGCACTTGGTTGAACTGGAATCGACAACATCATGCTCTTCAGTCTTTATACACACACGCAGAGAGCGAGAGGGAGACGGAGAGGGAGATAGTTTCTATATATGAAAGGAAGCCATGGCCACCATCGACAAAGGTTTAGGACTATCAATGTAATGTGGATAAGGTATCAGCCATCAGGGTAATGGGCCGATTTTAATGGGCCAAACTTAGAATTGTATGTCCTGTAACAAAATGAGCCAGGTCGCCCCGGGATACTTTACATGGGCCTGTCCAATGACTGGCTGGCTCGACTTGACCTATTTGAGGTATGGGTGTTAAGTGAGGCAAGTCAACAGATCACTAGTCTAAGCCTCTTTTAGAAACATATATCTGGTCGTCCACGATACTTTACGAGGGTCGGTGACACTACTAGGTAAGGATGTTAAGTGAAGTGAACCGATTGTCAAGCAGGGAATCAATCGTGTGGGCCTCTTTTATGTTTTATGGAAAAGAAGACTAAAATGTGATTGTTAAAACGTGCATGATTTGGCGAAAATATCTTATCACAATAATATCATCCATTTTGGTCTCTTTTCTTGTTCATGATGTGACTATTTATCCACGACAAAGAACAATTTATTTTGTTTCTCAGAGTTTTTTTCCTTCCAACTATCCATTTCAGATTGTGATCTCTCTCATTTAATTCACTTTAACCAGTACCTTCTGATCCTTTCAAACTCATTCTGCCCTTACACTTCATAAGAATGATCGCTAAATCCAGTTCTTTAAACAGCAGAGAGAGATTGCTACGCTATAGAAGCTTGGAAGGACAAAACGATGAAGCCAGCGGATGCATGTTTTTCCTGTCAATGCGTCAAAATTTTGCGCAGTTTTGGAATGATATTGGGAATTTTACTATGACAGCGATTGAGATGGGCCGGAATGATCCCCGGAAAATCATGTATGCCATCAAGATGGGATTAGCATTGTCCCTTGTATCTCTCCTCATTTTCTGGAAAGAGCCTTTTGCTGATGTTGCTCAGTATTCAATCTGGGCAGTTCTCACTGTCATTGTCATGTTTGAATTCAGCATAGGTATGCTACATTTGACGCGATTTCTTTCTAGTTGGTCCAGGAGAAATACGAGATCCCATTTCTCTAAAGAATATGGGATTCTACTTCTGGCAGCAGCTTATGCAGTCTATAAGCTACGCTAATCTTGCTATTTGCTTCTTTCTTGTACCATGGTTTTACCTTAAATATAGGAGCAACCTTTATTAAAGGATTCAACCGCGGATTAGGAACATTAGGTGCTGCAATACTTGCTTTTTGCTTCGGCGAGTTAGCTATTTTAGCTGGAAAGTTGGAGAAAGTGGTAATTGTGATGAGTATTTTCCTCATAGGTATGCTTCTCTGCAACCACCTAGTCCAAAAGCTTTTAAGTCGTTAGAGAGACACATTTATTTATTTAAATTGAGCCCCTGTTAAACAAAATTTCTTTGAGATTATAAGTTGGTCAAACTTCATTTTTTAACCACGTATTTATTGGATCCACGACTTTTATTCACTTTTTAACAACACATTTTATGGGACGCCGCTCAAAAAGCTTTGTCAAACAGGGGCTTAGTCTTTAACTGCTTCTACGCATCTAATATCAATATCCCACTATGATTGTTCTTGTTTAACAGCTTCATTGTCATCATACTTGAAACTCTACCCGACAATGGCAGCTTATGAATATGGATATCGAGTATTTGTATTGACATATTGCATCCTCATGTTGGCTGGAAATAGGACAAGCTCATATACAGAAGCTGCTCTTACTCGGTTAATACTTATTGCACTTGGTGCGGGTGTCTGTTTGCTTGTGAACATTTTTATTTCCCCGATATGGGCAGGTGAGGATTTGCACCGCTTGGTGGTAAAGAATTTCAAGGACCTTGCAGCAGCTTTGGAAGGTTAGATAAACTTATAACAAAAAAATTGCTTTTCTTCGAGGTTAAATTTAGTAAAAAGATATTGTATTTTTCCTCTACTCCAAGAACAAAGTTGTAAGAACTCTGCAGGCTGTGTTGATGGCTACTTGCAATGCGTGGAATATGAAAGAATCCCCTCGAAAATCCTCACTTACCAGCCCTCTGATGATCTACTATATAACGGCTACAGATCAGTCATGGAATCAACAAGTAGAGAGCAAACATTGGTATGGACTAGACTAGATATCAGCTGTGTTTGCATAATGCTATCTAGCACCGGTGATGCTAAAGCACTGACCTAGGTGTCCACATTTAATATGTGCAATTAAATGTATGTTTTAACTTTGCATTTAAATGAATCTATCATTTAATGATATCTAATTGACATCTAGACTGGTGCTAAATAGCATTATTCTTACACTAAATCTAATTGACATCTAGACTGGTGCTAAATAGCATTATTCTTACACATACATAGGTCTTTAGAGACCATTTATATGTGTGAGAGGGGTGAGAAAACTTTGTGCTCTTCTTCTTCATTACGGTGAAAACTTAAAATATTGGGTAGACATAGCGTTTACACTGAGAGTGATGTTGATTGTTGATTGCTCGTTTAATCCATAGCGACCAATTGTAAGAAATCAAAATCTGAAAATATTTTTGATTGAGCAGATAGGTTTTGCTAGCTGGGAACCTCCTCATGGACGCTATAAAAAGCTTAATTATCCATGGAGAAACTATGTCAAAGTGAGTGGTGCATTGAGGCATTGTGCATTCATGGTCATGGCGCTACATGGATGCCTCCTCTCTGAAATCCAGGTAAATAAAAGTATAACTTAACAAAAAGGAATAAACTAAAAGTTTAGTTCATTTATGCATATTTTGTTTTCACTACTGACAAACGAAAGAATTGAAACTATGTAGGCACCACCAGAAAAGAGGCAGGTTTTCCGCAGCGAGCTTAAAAGGGTTGGTGCAGAGGGTGCAAAAGTTTTACGGGAACTGGAGAGCAAAATCGAGGCTATGCAAAAGTTGAACTCCGACGACGACATACTCAAACAAGTTCACGAGGCAGCCCAACAGTTGCAGAAGAAAATAGATCAAAAATCATATCTTCTAGTCAAATCAGAAACCTGGGAAATTGGTAATCGGTCTCAAGAAGTAGCAGATGATGAAAATCTTCCCACTGAAAATGATGATCATCGAGAGATGCATTTAGGGTTCAAATCCCATAGTGAAACTGTACTTGATCTGAGATCAATGCCAATAATGACATCAAATTTGGACTCAAAAGACTTTAAGACTTACACGTTAAGAAAGCAAGTGCCATGGCCTTCGTGTTTTGCCCTTGACGATGAATCTTCGATTCGAGAGGATGAAATGAAGACATATGAAAGTGCAAGTGCTTTGTCTTTAGCTACGTTTGCGTCCCTTCTGATTGAATTCGTTGCAAGGCTTCAAAATCTAGTCGATTCTTTCGAAGAATTAAGCGAAAAGGCGGAGTTCGAAGAAGTATTAGCCAGATAACAAGCTACATACAAAGAATGTGCTTCATTGATGTGCTTCAGGATCAAGAACTCATTCCTTTACAATCAGTAATTTTACCATATTATATATATCAAGTCAAAATAAGCAGTATGACGTGAGTACATGAAAGATATTGTAATCTCATTTATCTTTATCTCTGTCTCATTGGATCGACACTTCAAAATAGGGCTCGGCCCGAGCCGCGAGGCGACAGCCAAACGACACCCCTACAGTTACATGAGAAATTAGTGAAAATACGATAAAGAATATGAAATCTACTGCATGGTGTACAGCCTCCTCACATAGTGGGGGCCCACAATTTTTTTATTCATTGTGGACCCCTCACATGTGAGGGAGATGTACACTATGTATTATTCTAAGAATATATAATTCTTGCACGAATAATAATGCACCAGTTCAAAGGCTTACAATGAATTAAAGCAAGCATCATTTTCAACCACCAAATAATCAATTTCCACCTTCCAACCTGTCCATTTCCCTTTTTTTTTTCAAATTTACGATCCAATAATTCACGTTGATATTGAGAAGATTGTGTTAATAACGTATTATGGAAATAGAGAAAAAACAATAAACTTGTATGTTATATTAAGAACTAAATCCCATTGTTAATGATGTATATATTATAACTAGGTCGATGCCATATTGTTTTTTTTTTTCATTCCCTTTTTCATTTTTTTTTTTTTTTTTTTTTTTTTTTTTTTTTTTTTTTTTTTT
>CAIGRP010092634.1:24713-37675 GCA_903798385.1 Fraxinus cuspidata | reverse complement strand
TTTTTTTTTTTTTTTTTTTTGCGATTTTAATTTTCTTTTTTATAAATCTCTGCGCAGATATTTGGAATGGCAGAGAAAGAGATGGAATACAGAGTGGAATTGTTTAATAAGTAGGAAATCCGGGTTTTATGCATTTGGATTTGCTTTTGCATTTAAATCTTGAATGAATAATATTTGTATATTGCAGTAATTTAGTTTAAATTACTGTTTTATTGGTGGGTTTAATCGGATGCAAGAACTTGTTCGACTGCTGGAATTTCCGCCATTAATTATTTACTCAGCTGATGTTTGTTAATTGCCCAGTTTATACATCTGAGTGCTTGGAAATAGCCTGAATACAAGAACTGAAAAAAAGCATGATAACTACCAATTACGTTAGCATTTTATTTATTATTGACATTGGCAATGTCATCCATCTGCAGTTCATGCATAATTTATTTGACGTTCACTTTTTTCTTATTCAGGCTTACGCACACATGTTTCAACAAATGCTTTGAGAACAAGTATGTATTCTGAGTTCCTGGTAGCTTAAATACTTCTGTAAGCACGAAACTGAATTACTGCTCTAGAAAATTGCAGTCCAGAGCAGTTTAGAACCCTTTTTTTCCTTTTTTCACTCGTAGAGAATGATACATTTTGGTTGATGTTTTTAACAGAATTTTAACTCACGCGATTTCAGGTACAAGGAATCCGAGTTAAACATGGGCGAAAACAGTTGCATTGACCGGTGTGTTTCGAAATATTGGCAGGTGAATTGATGGTTTTGCTCTCCTTATAAAAGGTTGAACCCCAACCTTAAAGGTCCCCCACCGTCCCGCTCCTAGAGCATTGTGGAGGAAGTAAATCGCGGGATGTGTCTCAGCAAGCCATGGTACAAGAGCTGTCATACTGGTGTCCACAGAGAGTCCAATTTCATACCTTGTAAGAGGCGGGAATCGAACCTCCACACTGTAGCTGTCAGCTCAGCGGAGACTACCTCACTCCTGTCTTTCGCACCACTAAGCTATGCCCCGGGGGCTGCTCTCCTTATATATTTAGTTTTGGGGTGTGTATGCGTGCTGTTTTATCAAACAAGCTTCAGGCCAAGCAAATGGTATTCATTGAATATATTTATTTTACATCTTGCACAGCTCTATACCTGTTACTGCACAGTTGGATAATGTGGAAATGCTGAGTGCCTTAGTGATTATTTACATATGGTTTTATGTACCATTTTGGTTTTGAAATAATGCCACCTCTCCATGGAGATACATGAGTGAAATTTTAAATGGGAATGTAGTAAAGGTAGGGAAAGGAGTATACTTGGGATTCAGGTTACAATTATCACAAGTAAATAGGTTGTCAAAGATGATTGAAATATATGCCATCTGAACATGAGCTGGCCTGTGATAGGATATATAATTTGGTGATTGGCCCAGACATACTGAAAGTGATTGCATACAATGGGAACATGTGACTTAACATAAGAGTGACTCCAATTCTCTTTGAGCCATTTACTTGTATTCTTGATTCTTATTCTGACTGTTGCTCTATCTATCCCTTCTTCAATGTGTCAAAAATGTTTTCTGCAGGTGACTAATCTAGTCGGCCAACTGCTTGGTAACAATCGACCGCCAATTTGAAGGAGATCATTTTTGCACCCGACATTTGGAATCGACATAGATACTCATGGTTTATGTTATGATAGACGGCTTAATCTAAATTTAAGAAGTCAGTGCTGACGGTATTAACCCGCTTGCAAATCATGTTTAGATGTAAAAATATTTTTTCATCCATGTTTTGACCTATCGAGATATTTATTAGGTGACTTTGAATGACTTGATTTCTAATGATCAATTGTCCAAGCCATGAATTTTTTGTTAATGATTATAATTGTAGCATTCAATGCAAATCTCATCACTAGCATTTGAAAAATATTTGGTGCTGTTTCCACCTAAATCAACATTATTATTTCATATTCGATGGGTTTTATAATTATTGCAATTGCTACTTGGTCAAGAATCAAGATAAATTTGCAGGGCCCCCATCACATGTGATGTTGGGATTCAAATTTGCAAAATTTTCTTCCATGCTCATATCGACCTATGTTACATAGTGATTGATGGTTATTACTTTTGGATAAAAGGGAAGGATTACTTTAAGTGACTATCATTGTAAAATTGTCACAATTTTATACGAAGAATTAAATGATAAAGGAAGAGTTTATTGGGAATTCGAAAACAAAGACAATGCTTTCGGTTGTCTTTGAAAGTAAGTTAAATTTACCTTTTTAAGTTACTTTTGTTGTCAAACCCGCAAAAACAGAGATAATAGTATGGAGAAAAAATGAGTACAGGAAAACATGATAATTGAGAAATACAAATTAGCTAGTCTTTCACCAGAATTGCAGAAGCTGAAGTTTACAAAAACAACAAAATTAAGCAATCAATTTTAAATAATCCTTTGATGTTTGACATAGGGAATTTAAAAGGCTAAATACATGGGAAAAAAAATGAGAAACTATACACTTTTAATTTTTGTTCCTTTTGCCTTCCATATTTGTGGCTTCTTTAAGTGATTCTTGAGCATCATTTTCCATCCCAAGGCTAAAGAGGGAAGCTGCTTGAAGGTAAAAAGCAGTAGGCCACTCGGGAGATATAACCTGTGCTTGCATAGCATCCCCCATAGCTTCATTAGGCATGTCACTCATCAAATAAGACAAGCAGCGTCGAGCATAGACAGTCGGCGATATCATGGTCCCACCATCAATGAACTACATGAAAAAACGACATTTTTTTAACGAACTGTCTGAAACCACGTGTATTCCTTGATCATCCGAGATCAAATGGAAAAATATGGTACAGTGATAGCAGTACCATGGAATTTGATACGTCTCTGCTTAAATGATGTGTGTATGTCACGTTTCATAAGAATTATTCAGCAATTTTTTGCATTTCAGGTTTTTCAGATTGGCCTAAAATAGCTTTTGATGCTTACACCAAACTAGTTTATCGAAATATGAGGCTTGAATTTAGGGAGGCTTTCAAATTGTGTCATTTCTGGAACTGATACAAGATTATCAATGATCTGTGAACAATTCAAATGAGAGGCCAATGCAGACAAAGGGCTTCTTACCTCTGTGTAGCAATCAATGGCAGTTGTGAAATCTTTGGCTCGGAAAGCAGCATCTCCTTGCTTCTTAGAATTCAAGGTCTCCTGCATTTGATTTGTCCACACTTGAAAAGATAGCTGCAACGACAGAATCTTTAATATATTAGTGTGGTGATTATTGGTGAGAAAATATATCTGCTAATGCTGCCTAATAACTGCTAGGATATTTGAAATGCCTAAGCTATAAGCTTAATCTCTTGGAGAATGGACACATTTATTATTTAAATTTAGTCTTCAACTCAACCCTCATGTATAGGTGGGATTCATTTTTGCACCAAAGGCTCACCCCTCATTTTTTACCTGGGGGCCAGTACACTAGTCCTACATGTTTTTGTATGTAAAAACATGTAAACTAGACATGACTATTGACCTTCTTTAGACAGAAGTATCTTCCTAATCGGAGTACCACATTAAAGCAAAGTACTATGAAATCTAATCTCATCCTAAACGAAATGACATGACCCCTTGAACATGTGTCTAGTGTACATAGCCTCTGGGATTTCAAATTAATGTGGCGCAAGCAAGATTTGAATGACTCGTTGGCATTTAGTTCTTATACTCTATAATATTGGTTCAACGTTTCTGCATGATTTGTAAGACACGGTCAAGAGTCAAATTGCAGGAGGACAGAAGATCAGAAATTAAAGATAAATAAATAAATAAATAAAATTTATGCAGATGATTACAGAGATCACGGAGATACTAAAAGAGAGATAAACATGTATAAGTGGCATTAATTCAAAGGTATGAAAATCAGATCAATCCAGAGAAAGCAAAACAATAACTTGGAAGATGCAAACCTCATTGGCGATCCCTTCGTCGTCTTTGTATCCAGTTTTTTCCAATATTTCGTGTATGGCAGTAAGGTCCATTCTCAAGCATGCTTCGCCCATAGGTGTCAACATCAGTGGCTGTTCGGAGTTCGCATTTCCGTGTGGAATGCCGAGTAAAACATGTGAAGAGACCTGATTGACAGATCAAAGAGAAAGTACACTTCAGGTCTAAAGGATTAACAAACTTCTGACTTACTGAGAATTGTCAAGTGTATATGCACCACCACAGTTCGTAGTGCCCTTTGTATTTTGTGATATTTGGCGATTTGGTAACAAAAAATTATTGTCTATTCTCAGGAAAAACAAAAAGAAAAGAGGATGAAAAATGTCGTAGATGTAACCTTCCTTTTAATTATACAGGTGAAGTTCATGAGTGATCAAAGGAAGAAAATTTGCAGTACAACAAGAAATTAAGTTACGAAAGATTTGAAGTGAAAATCAATGATTACTGATTTCCATCGGTATTCCAAGCAAACAAGATCAGTACCCAGAGAGAGAATACTGTATTAGAAATTAACTGGAAATGGGTTTTAAATACTTCAATTAATTTCAGATGTTTGCAAACAATTGTACCTCGAGCAAAGATAAATGACTTTCCATACCTCGTTTTCTTTCTGAAGAGATATGAGAGAAGTGACTAGGGACTTAGCATTGGGCCTTTCTCGAGCTTCATATTGCAAACACCGGGTAGCCAAACGCACCAACTCAGTTCCATCATCATTTGAAAAATGGCCCTCTAAACAAGAATCCATGAGCATCAGAAAATTCTTGCCACGAATGAGATCAAGTGCCTGTAAGAAGACTATAATTAACCAAACTTGCCCTGACAAGAGGTGTTTAAAAGAATGCCATCCTGCAGACAAACTGTCTCCTGATGAATAGCAAAAGATACAAACTAAATATTGACAATTGAGAACAAAAGTATCTAACGCAGACAACAGTGACAACAAACAAACCAAATAGGTCTTCCAAGACCTTTGGATTACACCTTAATCTATTTCCAATAAGTCCCTCAATAAATCATAGTATGTCATGAGCTTTTCTCCTCTCTAATTTGTACAATCTTGAATCTCTCCAGTATAATCAATCTTACAAATAGGAATTGTAACGCACTTCCTCCATATCTTGCATCTTTTTACTATCTGAAAGCTCATTTAATAATTCGATAACTTAAACTTTAGGGGCAGGGGAAGTAGAAAGATATCAACCAAGATAGAGATAGATTCTACTATTCTGATCTTTAACAATCAAGAACTTACATGGCTTGGAGGTATATGCTTTCCACTTAGAAGATCTAGCAACATGGTTCCAAAACTGTATACTACGCTCTCTGGTGTCACTCTTCCTGCCACACAAATAAACAAGTCAACACTTCGTACAAGCTGTACCCTAACATGGGAAAATGTGCAAATAATATCTCAAGCCTTCATGCTCAAGATCGCAGGGATTCAAGACCTTCAAAGGAATGATCATGATTTCATCCATTGGATAGGATTGAAGAAGAAAACGAGTTAAATTCTTGCATGTGGTACTGTGTAGTGCTGTCTAGATACATACCAGTTCTCAAGTATTCTGGAGGAGTGAAAGCTAGGTTTGTACTGTAACTTTTTCCATCTCTACTATTCTTCATCAAGCCAAAGCAAGAGAGCCTGGGATTACCATCCTGTAGATGAGTAACTTTATATAAGAGCAAGACAATACCCAATCTTTTACAATGTAAAACGAAATCATATATAAAGAATATTTTACCTTATCGAACAAGACTCTGTAGGCATTAAGATCATGATACAATGCCCGTCCCTTGCTACTACAGTACTCCAAAGCTTGCGCCAAATACAAAGCCACCCTCAACCTCATTGCCCATTTCATTGGCTGGTTCTCCCCTATCCCAATTCAACAATTATTACAGAACAATAATCCATGGCATACCAGAACAGTTGGGCACAAGACAACATGAGCAAAAACTGGGGGGAAATCATAAATATAATTAGCAGCACTATGTGCTTTAATATACTTTTAATCATGAATATCATTAATATTATAAGCAGCATCATAAGCTTTAATACTTTTTACCAAAGCTTTAACAATATAAAGAATGCTCAAAAGTGTGATATTAGCTCAATAACCAAGCATTTGGCTTTTCGATCCCTGATTCCATCCTATCCACCTCCAATCGGATATTTAAGTATTATAAATGCAAATCAAATATCAAAATATATTCCTAAATATACATTTTCAATGAGATTCCATGACATTACCGTTTTAAAATTGCCATCAATTCTTTCCTAGGATAAGATCCACCTCTATCCCCTACCAAGAATCATAGCTATGTAATGTACATACTCACAGTGAAATAAATGCTTTGCCAGTGTCTCATGAGGCATGAATTCTGCCACCAACAATCTCTCATCCCCTTCGTAGCAACATCCTATCAGATTCGCCAAGCGCTCACTTCTCAGATTCCCCACAGTGCGGGCTTCATCCTACAATAACCCATCACAAATTAGCATAAACAGTAAACAAAAACTTTCACTCATGAATTGCAGGTTAAGCTCAAAAATTTAATCTTGATTCTTAATAACATCCCAAAAATGCAAGGATGCCCACTACATAATTCTTGTGGAGAAAGCTAAGTAGCCTTGGGATTAATCCGATGCTCAACAAATCCAGACATTCAACAGTCCAAAAAATTGCAAAAACAAACTAGAACAGATGCACAAAAGCTTGATTAATTAATTACTAACAATGAATTGGCGAGAATCAGGCCAAGCAGATTTGTTGAAGCGCTTAACAGCAATCCAGCGATCATTGTCAAGCAAGCCTTTGTAAACTACATTTGGAGCCTTCTCTCCGTGTTCTGAAACAATATTCTCTGAAGAAAACCCAGTTGTTGCATTTTTCAATTCTTCCCAGCTGAACTCGGTAAAGCTTGGCAATGCATTTTTCTCCCCATTCTCTGGAAATCATTGTATAAATTCTTAAAATAAAACCATATTATAAAACACTTGCAAATGGGGGGTACCCTACTAACCTAGATCAGAAGATTGAAGAACAGAGGGCTTCAGGTGAGAATGCCACCAGCAGAAGGAAAGTTTTGAGCAACGCGCACCCATTTAGCGATAATTTTCAGATAAACTGTTCGAGAAACGGATGTTTAATGAAAAAATACAAATGATGCAAGAGTTTTAGTATTAGCACTCAATGAGAAGCATTAATGTGAGAAATGGGAAAGGGGAAGTGGATTTTGTGGATCCGAGGATAGTATTTATACTCCTGTACAGTACAGGCTTTTTTCAAGACAGACGTGCCTTACATATGTAAGAACAGTATTAATGTGTGTATACGTATACGTATATATACTATTATTTCACGTGTCTCGCTTTGTCTAACAGTGGTACATAGACAGTCCGACCTGCAAAAGAGAGTCACCTTTTCCCCCTACTTTCTCTCTCTACTTTCCTGTTTTTCTGCTTTCACGTTTCTTCTTTTATGATAAAAATTCCTCTTTCCGACTTGCTCATCATTAACCTTTTAGGCTCTCTGCCCCTCACTCTCTCTTGACGAGTGTATACGCTCATTTTAGCTTTATTAAAACGTTATGCGGCTTGCTAATATTCTCTTTCAAGGACGTGATCGTAGCCTCGATACAAATTTTGGTAGCATCAAAACTCAAAACACGTGTCGATTGTTAACACTATATTGTTCAATACTGTTGTTGGGATACCTAACATATAAAATAATTCATTATGCTTTGCAATTCTAAACTTATACGTATCGATACTTAAATTAAAGGGTGATTGTACTCCATCTATATTTTTTTTATAAATACACGCTTATTATTTACATTAAATGACCTTAATTTTATATTCATTGTCACATTTATATCTTTAACTTTTCATTTTCAAACTCTTGTTTTTAACATTTCATCAACTAGCATGTTGTCGTTAATCACGATTTTCGTGCAAAAGTATTATTAATGTGTTTTACAAGGAGGGGATAAATAATTTTGCATAATTTTGTACTTATTTTTTTGACTTATAAATAATTTTTTTACTCCCTCTCAACAAACTTCTTGGATAGAAATTGTCATCGAATGACAAGTTGTGTTAATTTGAGAATAAGAATGCAATGAAATAAAATTGTGGTATGAATATAATAATGAGGAGGAAAGATTATGAAACCTTAATTGAATTAAAATGTAGTACTATTATTAAAGAAATAGTTTGAATATATTTAGCCCCAGTTTAGTGAAAACAAGATTTTAATTTACGTTAAAATTAAAAATTAATTTCAATCATATATTTTATGATTATAATTTTTTTAGTCACATATTTTATCGATTTTTTATCAAAGTTTATTAAACTTTAAATTTAATCTTCATGACCAGTCTAACGAGATTTTCATTCTCCAATGAAAACGAGAAGAAAATGTAGTTGAGAAAGGTATATAGTTCTATAAATAATTATGCGACACGGGTCGTTTTCGGCAGGTCAATGTCCAACAATTCGGTGATGAAGAACAAATCCTAAGTAATTCGATTTGTTTAGTCAAAGACTGGATTAATTAATTGAAGCTGTCCTTTTATAGTCCCTTTCTTAGCATATTACCTGACTTGCCTTTAATTAAATAAACGTGGAAGATCCATTCTAAAATTATTCAATTTAATTACTTAATGCACGTAAAATCCTTAGAAATATTTTCATAAATTACTTATCTGAAAATTACTTCTTAGTAAGGTACTTAATAAATCGAGTTAATAGAATTGAATGATAATATTATTAGGTATATAACGGTGCAACGATACTCTGATGGTGGGTGGGCGTGTCCATTGTTGTCAACGTAGCATATAATTTAACGTTGGTCGTATTCAATCAAATTGTATGTTTTCTTGTCATCCCATATGGCCGTGCTCCCTCCCCCTATTCTATGCATTCTTTTTTTTCCTTTTTATTGCTATCCATGGGGCTGTCAATGGCATAATGTATCAAGATATTTTAGTAGAATTATGTTGATGACAAATTTTCGAATATACTTCTCTTTTTTATTTCATTAAATTTGAGCACGTTTGATTGTACTTAAAAACTTATTTTTAACTTGCTTTCTTAGAGTTTTAAATATCTAATTATTCATATTAATATTGTCAAACTTGGTTATATATCAATATTTATGGTTTGATTATGTGACTTTGCCAAAACATAATGTAATGAAAATTCTTATGTTATCCCCTTTTTTCACTAGGAAAAGGATGATGGTCCCATGTTATAATTAACCCCAAATTTTGTAGGCAAGGCTGATGACAGAATAATGATAAATCAGGACAGTCCACAATGGCTAAGTTATTTTATGCTGGCAGGCAAGATGTAGCAATCATATGTACCACCCATTTAGGATTCATGAGGACCCATCTATACTTGAGTGGCCGAATTGGTGGAACAGAGGAACGCGAAGATCAAAGATCACGAGTTCGAATCCCCTACCAACATGAGGACCCATCTATACTTGAGTGGCCGAATTGGTGGAACAGAGGAACGCGAAGATCAAAGATCACGAGTTCGAAGCCCCTACCAACACTGTCTCGATCGAGTCCGTCACACCGGACTTGCCTAGTGCGATTTACCTCTCATGTATGATTTGCGGACTACTGCACATGGAGTGAGATTTACCTAGTGCGCACTCACAGTGGTCAGGTCTCCGCCCTTTCGGGATGGTCGGAGCTCCGCTAGTGGGTAGTGGTTGTGGGTTCCTACGTAAAAAAAAAAAAAGGACCCCTTCTTCAAATGAAGCGTTCGAAAGAGAGAGATTGAAAGTATTGTGCTGTCAAGTAAGATCGACGATTGGTTTGATCTAGTATGAATCATATATAGATGCAGTTGGAGTTAAAAGCCCTCTAAGTATCCATCATTTAAGATGAGTATAAGCAAGCCGCTGCAAATAGTTTGATACATTATCTCAGCCAATTCAAAATCATTCACATAGCGTTTGTCCAAATTATTAACCCCCGGAAAAAGAAAGCCTATTTCTTGACACTGTTTATCAACACTTGGGAGTACATCTACTTGTCTGCTGCATTAAATGTTTGTACCATTTCTCCATGTACTTGAATCGACATTAATTCATAAATTATTTTTCCAATCATGCTACAATGTCACATGTATTAGACATAATTCTTGACAAAATGTCACATGACATCCTATTATTTTACAGTTTAAAATGCAGACAACTTTTTCATTCAATCATCTACTATCGTATGCACATCTGTCAACCTTTCTATCATTTAAGTAGATTAATCCTTATTTTCCAGTCATCGGGTTGATGTTCAAATGATCAGACAACCCCAACAGATGAAAACATGTTTTCTGATGGGAGAAGGGTTTGGTGCCAATTTACTCACATTCGCATGGGAAGATGCAGATCTAGTGGCTAATTCGAGTACTCGTAATTATACGAGCACCTTACCCTTACAAGAGACAAGTTCTACCCAGTGTAGGACAAGGAATATAGATCTGGAGAGGACTACTTCCAATTGAAGACTGGAATATAGATCTTTGGACATCAATTTCGAAAAGAAAAAAAATTATGTCCTGCGTCGCTATGTTAAGATTCGAGTCGTGCACTTAAAACATAAAGGACTGAGTTTCAATGTGCTGGTAGGATTGGTCTCCATTTCAAATGGAAAAACTTGCTACAGATTTTAAATACCATAAACCATACACAAATAGGATGTGGGGTAGGGGACAGAAGTCACTGAATTGCATCGACAGCCCATGCTGATGTTGCCTAAAGAAAACAACATCCTACTGACTGAAAATGAATCCACAGATCATCGACAACAAAAATCCTACCATAAACCCACCACCCCCAAAAAAATGATAAAAAATAAAATAAAATTAACAAACTTTTACATTTCTCTCTGCAGTTAAGACAACCGATGTCTTTTTTTCCTTTCGTTCTATTTAACAGGAAGCATGTAGAGTATTTCATTGTATGAAACAATAGCAGAAGCAAAAATGTAAGAGGCTCAAGATAAAAAATTGTTGAAGCAACTAACATAACTGGAAGTCCATGACATGATATGAATTTTAATGGTGACACTTTGCAATCCACCTGAGGAGCAGGACTACTAAAACATTGAAAAGCATAACCCAAACTCCATTTCTAGATTACAATCAAGGTTTACAGATCCTGAAGAACAGCAGATGTGATTCGCTGAAGACCAAGTATTAAACCGAGAGAGCCATCTCCATTGCAACTTGAATAATTGCAAACTGTCTCTTCCATAACCATAATCTATACGCCATTGATTGCTGCTTCAATATGCAGTGAATTTCCATTTTCAATGATCTTGCCATTGCTCTGAGTCTTAGGTCTCTGAAAAGAATGTAATAATAATATCAGAAAACCACTACACCATAGGCAATAAAAAGCCAAGTGAAAAATAAAAAATAAAAAAATGGTGAATGTTAGTACCCTGTCAGCCGAATCTCCAGAATTCCCATTCAAAAGTTTGTGATTCTCTTCCTTTGTCCAGCCATCCTTGGAGTACGGGAGCAATGTACCTCCATTAGAGCGATCAGGCAATTCTACACGAAATCGAAACGATGTCAGAGGTGAAGTGTCCAACAACGGTAAATAATGGCTATCCAAAGAATATTTAAACACTAACCTGGAAATGTTTTCTCGATAAAGAACACGACTAAGTTAACAGTATACCTGAATCAAAGTCACGTGTTGGAGAGATACTAGACCACTTTTAAAAAGTACAAGTTCCAAAATAAAAAATTGCAAGTAAATTAATATATTTACCATGCCACAACAACATCAACTGTGTAATGTTTGCGGGACGCGACAATCAACAAGCTCTGAATCGCAACAGTTAACCAAGCACACTGCTTGATGAACCTACCATACCACATCAAGAATTTAATCAAAACTTCCTAAAAAACATAAAACCGGAGAGAGTAACAAATTTATTGGGATTTATTTTTTCTTTCCGAAGAAAAATAACTACACGTGAATTAAACAATTTGGGAAAGGATGCTCTTTTCTCCCAAAGAAAACTCTAAGAAATGGGAGCTCTTCACCACCCATGTTTCCGTAATTTACCAATATTTCAAACATGGTCCAACTTTGAACAAAAGTCCCATATGACAATTCAATTCATCTTAATTACTGAAAATTGCTGCATGGAGAGAGAATTAGGCAGGTTACTAACTTTTACTCTAATTCCTCCAAATCATCTTCCCGTAACCCGAATATAGAGCAAAAGTCCCATCCACAAATATAAAACTTAGTCCAAGCATAATTGTGGCAATTAATGCCAGAGTCAAGAATGTAGCTCCACAGAGAAAAGAATGGCTGTGGAAAACTCAAAGTTTCAGAACTTGAATTTCTTTCGAAAGATTTTTCAAAAAAAAAAAAAAATAAAAAAAAAAATTTAAAAAATTAAATTTTTTTAAAAAAATTTTAAAAAAAAAAAAAAAAAAAAGGTACAAAAATGTCATATGCCTAGGAGCAAGTTTTCAGAGCCTCCAATTTTCTCTATATGGTTTAGAGAAAAAGTTTAAATAGGTCAATTTATAGCACAGCCTCACCATAAAATTTCAACTTAAATACTTTTATTGGTAAAAATCCACTGAGAAATCTCCAACAATTTTAGCTTTCTATATCGAGCACCAAAAAATATGTTTGGTAAAGAGAATAATCTTCTCCTTTGAAAAAATTCAAAAATGGAAAGTGTTCATTGCTAGCTCCTATGATTCAAATACACATCAATTCTAGAGCCCCGCTGGTTTGATTTGTGTGTGAGAGAGAGGAGATTAGAGAGAGAAGCGTTGGGAAGTTAGTGTAAATATATCAATTACATAACCATTATTTTGAAGCATCCTAAAACCAAAATGATGCCATTAAATTGAAACAAAGGAAGTATTAGCGTAGATCCCAACCTTAAACTTTGTGTTGGGGGGGGGGGGGGGGGGGGGG
>CAIGRP010092634.1:0-24505 GCA_903798385.1 Fraxinus cuspidata | reverse complement strand
GGGTGTTTAATTGTCCAAGTCCTGCCAATACGCAAAAATGTATAAAATTCGATATTGTTCAATTAATTACCTCCGTGTGCCATATTTGTGATATGTCCGCACAAAGACTAGAGAGAAAATCATGTGAGATGAAAATATTAAATCGCCACATCCATAAAGCATACCATGAACTGCAAATTCATGAAAGTCCAAATGAGCGACAAAAACGAAAAATATAAATTAGAAAACAAGAGGGTAGTAAAAAATGCAACCCTGAGTTACATTTAATTAAGAAGAATTCTACAGCATTGTCAGGAAGAGGCAGCCTGGCAAGCTTTGAGCCCTACAATGTAAAACAAATATTCCATTATAAATTTTACAGGTAGTGTGAAAATTAGAGAGAGAAGTCATAGCAAATAATTGCATCTCACTTCTGGGGTTAATTCCAATCACAATGCAAGAGCACAGCGTGACATTCCAATTATTCTTTACCTCGCGACAATGATAGTTAGGACCAGGAAGTTGGGTAGAATAGAAAGTTATGATCCGAAGAAATTGACAAGCCTGCAGCAAAGTACCAAGAGGTAACCATTTTGACAAGATCGAATAACCTTCCATAGTTTCAACAAAAGAGTGATCAATAATTACGATGAATCCACAAAAACATTCATCTTCGAAGTAAAAAGGGTAAATGATTTTCAATTGTTTCACTCCTCAACTAATTGTTGATTAATGGAAAAGTTTCCAAAAGAAGGCAACAGACATTTTTACTTACAACTAAACAAGCCAGGACCCTGCACCATATTAGGACTGTGTAAATTTTTTTGCTCTTGAAGATGAAGGGATGGAAAGTCCACTGCACCAGAGCATCAACCATAATTAGTATATGAAGGAAGACTTAAAAGAATGAACATAAGAGTAACTAAATCTTAAAATCAGTAAATGGGAAAACTGACCAAGACAAACGATAGAAAGACAAAGTTAAATACAGTTTCGCTGATGTAAGCTCTGTCTTGCCCAAGTTCCTGTAATAGTTCCAGAAGTTTGAAATGAGTGAAGACCTCGGACAGCAAGTATGCATTTCGTTAGTAGTAATGTCCGTTGAAAATACAGAAATATATAATTCTTACCGGAAGAAGAAAGAAGCCAACATCCTGAAGTATCGGTCCTGCCCTATGAAAATAATGAATTCCCCGAGCAGCGAGTCCATGTATGTACTGAAGAAAGAAGATAAAGATAGGTGTCACATTTTAGGCATTTGTTCCAATTATAATCGAGAAGAAAAATAAGCAAAAATAAGTTGATGAAAAAGATGTAATCTATTGAAATTAAATGGAATAAAGAACACCAGATTAGGTCTACT
The DNA here is from genome assembly GCA_903798385.1 of Fraxinus cuspidata. Lineage (NCBI taxonomy): Eukaryota > Viridiplantae > Streptophyta > Magnoliopsida > Lamiales > Oleaceae > Fraxinus > Fraxinus cuspidata. The sequence continues at coordinate 23,163 of CAIGRP010092634.1, read as the reverse complement.
TCACAAGCAATAAAAGCACAATTGTGAATTATCCAAAGACTAAATTGTAAAGCACATCATGTTCATGTCACTCAGATTGGAAAATAATTAGTTGAAGTAGAATTTAATGACGAGAACAATCTGGAGATAGTTAAAGCTTAATCAACCTAACAAAGGCTTTTTGAATCACCGAAAACACATCGAAAGGCGATCTTAAACTACTCGAAAGATCTTAAAACATTCCACCAAATTAACGTGCATCATAAAACTCATAAGGCTACGGAAAAATAGCGACGATTGTTTATCAATATATATATACACAAACCTGACAAATGAGACCTCCTAGAATATACTTCCAATTTTCTGCAAGAAGGTTGATTTCCGTGGTGACTTCCGCACAAAATCTCTTCCACAGCTTCTCAACAGGAAAAAAAGACAATAAAAAAATCAATGAAACACCCCCAGAAATAGTATTAATCTAACTAACAAAGAAATTAAAATCAAATTAAAAATCGCAGAGAGAAGGTGCAGAGGTAAGACGAACCTTTGAAGCCTCGCGACCGATGTAAAGCGACATCTTCAATGTATGTGAAAGTCAAGAATAGTGCCATATTACGTTACAACATCCTTCGTCCTCAGTATAGAAGAACTCTCTTTTCTTCTCAAATTCCACTCGTTAATTAATCAAGATTCCACTTAATAAACTAAAGAATCCCGGTCAATTAACCCTCCCAAGATCCATAAGAGTAAAATCCAGTTTCCAAGTCGACGATCTTCCAAAAAAACAATCGATTTTCACAATAATTGTTTGGAAAAATGGAAGTTATATTGTAAATCAATCTGGAAAAAAAAATGCTTTCAAAGGAACTCTCTCTCTCTCTCTCTCTCGCTCTCGCTAAATATACAGCGAGTTCAACACGGAGAAACAGTTGAGACAGCCGGGGGATCCCAAGGGGAGAGGGAAAATGAAAATTCTCCCTTTTACGGTTTTACCAAAAGTAATAGGAAATCAAATTAGTGAGCGAAAATGAGCTGGACTGATTAATCCTTAAAATATTGTAAAATCAAATTTTTAAATGAAAAAGGACTTGCATTTTAATTCTGTCCAAATAATGTGGCTAACTCTAAGAACCTGTGTCAGTGTAATAAGCTTGCATATTTTATAATTTAGAAAACATTTACAAATTTGGTAAGTAAAAACCTTTTAATACTGCAATAATTTTTTTTTTAATACTTAATTTTACTACTCTCAATATATATTTATTATTTTTCCTATTTTTTATTTTCATCAACTTCCTTCCAAATTATTATATTTTTTTCATCTATTTTTGTGTATAATGTTTGAGTAGTTCCATTTAGCACTACTAGCGTTAAGCACCAGCATACGTCAATTGCATGACGTTAAGTTGTATATTCATATAAATGCAATGTCACGTGATAAATTTAATTGAACATATTGAATGTGACCTCATAAACTGATGCTCTAAAATTATTGGTGCTAAGATAGCAATATAATTGGGCAATGCATGGATCATTGAAAATTGAAATGTTAATTTAAAGAGTCTTTTTAAACATAATCCTCTTTAAAAGAAAGAGTATTTCAATTTTAAATAGTCTCTTAGAAATATTTTAGCTTAATAAATGAAATTCAAATACTATTTACATCATGTTTGATTCACATTCTAACAAAAATTCATTTTTTTCAAAATTCACTTTCAACTACACATTCTTCGATAAAATAATATTATACGTAAATCCAAAAGAAAATCTTATTTTTTAACTACATATTTTCCATCAAATCACTATTTAAAATGCATTATCCACTCAATAACGTGTATCAAATAGTGCCTTAGTTAATAAGTCGCGTTTGGGTATTTTATGTTAAAAAATGAGTTCCTGTTAAAAAATAAGTTCCAAGTAGTCAAAAATCAATTTTGACTATTCTTTTTCTTTGGGCGTGGAAGGCAATTTGGGAAATATGTAATTCATCAATTCATTGACAAAATAGTACGTTAATCCTTATCCTTTTACAAAGAGCAAGTTGCTTTCTAGCACTTTTTTGCGTGAAAAGACCAAAAAAAAAAATTGTAAATTTCATTATGTCCCTGATTGGTTTAGATAAAAAAAAAAAAAAAAAAAAGTTAAATTTTGATAAAAATTGATATAATGTATAATTTAAAAATCGTGAATTTCTTAAAATGTATGTTAAAATTATTTGTCTTCTTTTATTTAGATTTTAATCTAACTATTTAATGGAACAAACATGGACTAAGTTAGGGAAAACACAGTTAAATTTAGGCATTTTGTGACAAATTTTCAAATCAAATCATGTAAAACGGTTTTAAAATTTTCTCAAACCAACCCAAACAAAATCACTTCAATTTCTAAATCAAACCAATTCAAATCACTTTTTTCGATTTGATTCAATTTAAAATCAAGTTTAACAAAGAAAAAAAATATAAAATAAGTTAAATCATAAATATTAGTTTAAAATTTTACGTTAAAATATAAATAGTATTATTAAAAATATTACAAACCAAAGCTCTATAGTTCTAATTATTAACAACAATATGATGAAAATATTTTAACATTTTGGTCTATATTAATTGGCATAATACATGCAATTGTAGCACATGATTCATTCTATGAGCAAAGATAATAATATAATACAGGATTTCATTGGTAATAATTAAATGATATAAAACAAGTAATAAAAGAAAATAAATAGAAATATCAAATACAATAATACATTCTTTATTTTTTTTTTGTAAATCATTATATGCTTCTACCTCATCCAGATATTGACAAATCACTCTTAGGTCTTAGGTGTGTTTAGTTTTATTTAGTTGGATAAATTTAAATTAATATATTTTCAATTTTATTGTAAACGATTTTACGGTTTGCAAATATTGAAATTTAAACATAGCTATTTTGAAGCAGTTTGATTCAGTTCAAAAATAAAAATATTGACAGATCCAAGTTGACAAAAACCAACGATCTAAAAAAATGATTACGTTCAATTTTGCAATTTGATAATTTCATTGTTCTACCCTAAGCTAAATAATTAGGTGGTTGTCCTAAAAACGTGTTTTTAATTTTCTAGGCAACGGTCAAAATAAAATATAGCTTTGTAAAGATGGGCATAAAAGGGTTCTACGATGATTCAAATTTAACCTCTATTTGAACCTCATTTTTTAATACTCATTTTTTTTTCTCAAATTCATTTTTAACAACATATATTGTAGAACCTACAACATTTATCAATTTTTCAACCTTATGTTTCGCGAACTTTTATCAAAATTGACTAAAAATCTGATTTCATCATAATCAAACAAGATCTATTAATGGGGATTTTTAGATGAATTATTTTTTTCTATTAAATAGTACGTTTAATATAGATTTTTGCAGATTATAAACAGTGAGTCCTACAAAATAAATTATTAAAAAGTTAAAAAAAAAAATTTGAATTCCTCATGATATATGGTAAGATGATGTTTGACCAACTTAAATTGTAATTTAAGTTATCCCAAACTTGCACCAAGCCCGTGTTCATATATAAATTAATTAAAACCCCTCATGTTCATTATATAATGCAATTTACAAGTGTTGTACACTTTCTTGTCATTAATTTATCTATAAATCGTTTATAAACAATTTCCAATCATACTTTAATTGATTGTACTAGTATAATAGAAAATTGAAAAGTAATTTACTATCTTTTAAAAGGTTTGAAATCATATAGTTATTTAATAATGTATAAGGGAGCTATATTGCGATTTTTTTATTTAATTTTGTCTGGAAATTAGTAGAACAATTTGGTAGGATCGAAAGTCACGATGTTGATTGCTCGAAATTCGAGAAGTTGTAAAATGTTGGTAGCAGTCCTTTTTTGAAATTTGAAAGGAACCTTAGAATCTATCCATAGCAACAAACAACTGAATAATCTTCAGTGATAGGGGTCCACGTGGCTTTATTAAGCCCCATTTTTCTTTTGGGATAAATGGGTTTTAAAATAATATATTTTTAAAAAAGATATGTGATTGAAAAATAGAAAAAAATTAATTTGTGTATTAAATTATTTATGGAAAAATATGTGATATGATATGAATTTTGTGAAAATGAGTTGAGTTTTGTAATGGTAGATTTTTGGAGAATGTATGTTTAAAAAGTAGGAAAAAAATTAGTTTCATTAGAGTTACAACCTCAATTTAGGTGGCGTCAATATGATATTAAATGATAAGTGTGGTTGCAATCCCAGTTGAGCCAAAAATTTTAAATTCATGTGCAAAATATTTTATCGTAAGAATATATGATTGAAAATTAGTCAGAAGAAAATAAATTTATAGTTAGGATCAAATAGGCACTAACTTCAAACTCATCCAGGGTTTGTTTGAACTCATTTTTTGGAAAATAGATTTTGTAATATCATTTTTTTGAAAAATGTGTAGTTAAAAAGTATGAAAATTTTTAAATTTACGTGTAAGCCTCTGTTTGATTCTCATTATTGTAGTATGAGAATAAAAAATAGAGCCGTTATTGGGCCCCACACAAGAGATAGAAATTTAAAATTAATGACTTTATGTGTAGATAACAATCATATTTCTCATTTTTATGGATGAAAAATGAGAAACAAATGGAGGCTAAAATTATTTTATTGGAAAAATAAATGATTGAAAATGTGTTTGATTAAAAATAAGGGAGAATTGCAGTTGGGGTCTCAAACCTTTAAATTGTTTCAGATTATACCCAAATAAATTATTTTTACAGTTGAGATCTCAAACTTTTCATCTCTATTGCACATGGAGGACATGTAAATGTAATTCATCCATTTGATCATCAGTTGACCAAAAATCAATAGTCTGACCAAACGGTTTTTTTTTATTTTTTATTTATACCTTGTTTGAACCACATGTTATTAAAATTCATTTTTTTTTCAAAACTCATTTTCAGCTACATATTTTTCAATAAAATAAATTTACACGCAAATGAAATTTTTTTCTTATTTTTTAACTACATATTATCCAAAAAACATTATTTAATAATGCATTTGCCCAGCTAGCTTCAATTGAGATGAAAGGTTTGAGACGCCAAATGCAAAAATAAAAGGATAGAATATAATCTACAATCATTTAAAAGGTTTGCGACCCCCATAAACCTTTGAAAAATAGAGGTCAGGCCTCAGGGGCTCACTTTTCGCACGGTGTGTCCCACCATTGCAATTTGTGATGGTAATAGAAGTTGCATCCCAACAGACGAAGTCAAGCGAGTCGGTCAAAAGCGTGACGCCAGGAGTGAATTGACTACACATTATTGTAATTTGAGAAAATTGCTTGTGAAGATATTTTGAAAGGGGGAAAAAAAAGAAAAGAGAAAAACCCCCTACCACCACAACTTTATCAATACTTCTACGATAGAAGTCGTGGAGGCAAGATGGACACTAACAGAGTGGGTATTTTTGCATAGAGAGATTTTTGATGTGCATTTTGGAAGAATGATTCTAAATGAAAAATCAAATTTAACTTTATAACTACGATTGATTTTAGAACCATTCTCAATATCGATATAGGGAATTTTCTTTTTTTTTTAGTACTCTTAGAGTTCCTTTGACATAGTTTTAAGACAATTTTTGTTTTTAAAAGCTTTTTTAATCAAATAAAATATTTTTAAAAAAATATTTAAACATATTCAAAAGTAGTTTTCTCAATCTCATAAGTATTTTTGACTTTTTACATACGTTGCCAAGCGGGCTCTTAGCTATGGGTTAAATTAAAAAGTCAATTTTAAACAGTCCCTCGAAGCAATGATCACTACTTAAATTAAGGCCGAAGAAAAATCATTTCGAACTAGTCAAATTAACCTACCAAACACAAACCAATCAACCAGCTTGGGTTGGTTTTTTAGTTCAATTGGGTTGGGTTGAGTTCGGGTTAGGAAATCAAATTTTAGATCGGAGTTAGGGTTATCCATTAAAACCCAACCTAACTCAAAGAATGAAAAAATATTAAAAAAAAAAATTAGTACTTAAAAATCAAAAACCTAAAACTTGATAATCAAATTTCTCCCCTGCCTCTCGTCTCTTCTGCCTCTCTTTCTTGCTTGTGCCTCGACTTCTCAACTCGATTTTTGTGTGTGATTTTTTACTATACTCTTGGATTGAAGGAGGATATTCCCAATTACAAAATAGTACTTGCTGAATTTATCCTGTATTTAGATTAATTTAACATGTATTTAATTTGATAATGGTATAATCTATTTAACAAGTTTTACAATATTTTTAATTCTATATTGTTTTATTGGAATGAAATTTAACATCACGGACCATTGATCCAACCTTAATTGAGTTAAGGCCTTTCGAATCACCATTTTTAACGTAAATGAAATTGATCCAAACTAAAATGGTTTCAATTTTTTTTTTAAATTGTTCAAATTCAACTAAAAATGTTCCAGCCATTCGACCCATAAAAAGATTGTCCGACAAAAAATAATATATGGGTCAAACTTGAATTCTACTCAAGTTCAAACTGATCAACCCAACCCAAGTTTGGTCAATTTCGATTGGATTAAGTTTCAACCGTGAATGAATTGGTTTCGGTTTGAATTATTGTCAAACCGAATATATTGGGTTGTGTTTGAGTTTGGATTGGACTCTCTCTGTGCTGCGTGGAGACACGGGTCCACGCAACCACGCCCAGTCCTAATTAATATTTCATTCGTTCCATAAATATAGAATTGCTTTCTTTTTTACCTGTCCCAAATTATATGTTACTTTCCTCATTAATAGTATATTTAATTTCTTAATTTTCTAATATGCATCTACTTAATGTGATTTACTATCAATAAATATGAATTATTATTATTTAAGTTATAATTCAATGTAGGTGTATATTTAAAAAATAAGAAAATTTTATATTTCTAATTATATTGATTATATTTTATTAATCTTTATAGAAATGGAAGGGAGCATTTACAATTCGTTTCCTCATATTAATTTATTAGCAATTTGACATGCAAAGCATGATCTTAGATTTGACCTTTTCAGGCGACCTACTTCTCAAATTAAATTATTCAATTAGTCTGATACCAATCGGACTTACATCATGCATGAGTGCTTTTTTTTTGGTATTTTTAATATATTGGTACTAGTCAACAGTCAACTTGGTAACTATTTCTAGTTTGCGTGGTCATATTCACACCAGTTTTTATTTAGTATGCCATATTTTTAATGAACATTTATTCCTCAATCTTGTTTGTCGTAACGTTTATATACCTAACTTTTTTCATCATATTTTTATCTTGAACCTCTTATTAATTAGCACACATCGTCCTTGATGATGATTTTTTTTCAAGAATATTTTGTTTTTATACTTTGAAGTGAGGAAAAATATATTTTATCAGATACAAAATGTATTAACTAATAAAAATGAGGATAAGTATGGCACGAACAAACGTTAGGAACATAAGTGCTATAATAAATAAAGATTGAGAACTTTAAGTACAATTAAAATGTGGTACAAAAAATAAAAAGTGTGGTGTGAATATAATTATCCTTTCAGTTCTGTTGGTTTTTGTTCATCACAAAATAGAAGCTCGAGTTCATAAAAATTGAGATTTTATATATCAGTTGATATTTGAAGTTAATGATTCTTTTCTTTTAGTTCTAAACTTCTAATTTACTACCGATATTAAGTATTGGAACTTTCGTATTAATTGTCGACTTATAACTAAGAATCGACTCTAGGTTTAGGTGGATTTCACTAGCATTCATGCTAAAATTAAGTATATAAATTAAAGGTTAGGAAATCAATTTGAAAGAGTTGCAAGAATGCACGAAGCATCTTGAACATGACGATGAAGTGTAAAACTTTATAAAATATTATCATAGCATGTGAATGGATCATAGGACTAATTGTTTTTTAAAACTTATTTTACATACTACAAATAAAATCAGAACTAGGGTTATGCTTTTCACGCGATCAATCATGCTACAATGTCAAAGAAATTTGATATAATATCACGAAATATTTTATCATTGGATTGTTTAAAACACATTTGGCTTTCTATCCAATCATCTTCTGTCACCACTTCATCGTCACTATATCTATCAATTCTTTCTGGCAAAATAGTATAACCCTATCCCGTTTGGTCCCAAACGAGTGGTCCATACCATAGTATCCGCTGTCAAGATTTGGATTCGAGAAACCCATTCCTTCTTTTCAGAAAAGTTTGGGCAATTCCCTAGTCATTCCTGCTTATTAATTACTAATTGCACGTTGGGAAGCATTGTAAGTTATTTATGGTTTGATCTTCAAAATTAAACATTAGTTTTAAGAATAAAGTTTGTGGGATTCGCAATTATCATTCACTCGTTTATTACTTATTTATATCATGTTTCATCGGTTTATAATTTTATCCGAACAAGCTGGGTGATTTTATTTTATTTTATTACAATAGTTTTCCCTTTGTACAACTTACTCATAAAGAATTGAAGTCTCAAGAGAATAGAATTACTTTCGTTTCTTCTTTTTGAGCCCATTTAAAAAAAAAATTCTTTGGAGGTATCGAAATTTGTTGGACGTCTTTTGAATTACACAATATAAATTGTAGGGCGAATGAAGCATAACCCAGACGTATGCTTCTAAATACTAAAAATAAATTTCACTAGGTGATCTCGTCGTCCTTCCATTGCTTAAGTCAACAAAAGAAGTGAAAATTGGTGAAATGTATCTAAAAGATATGCATACTGCTTGAGGCTTGTACTTAATACCTGAGTTTCGAGCTGCTCATTGTACCATGGGAACAACTTTGTGGAAGGGCGAGCTAACCACAAGATCATGCTCGAGTATCGGTCAATTTTGACCTTATCAACTAAGAATCTACAAAATAGTTTCGGTCAATTAGCTTGTCCACCAATAGCGATTAATAGTCGAGTCACTCAAATGGCAATTCAGTTGCCAATCTCAAGCTTAAATTTTTCAAAGTAATGTTTAAGCATCATCAAAGTACGTACACACATAAGTCGATACTTATTTTAACTTCTTTTTAGGAACAAAATTTACCGTTGTACTTTATTAACTTAAATCGGCCCAAATTAACTATGAAAGAAAGCGATGAATAAACTACAACCAGACAAATCTAAAGTATCAGGAATTTACATTGGTCTTCAAAGAAACATATACCCGACAAACCTATCGCATTTGGTGCACAATGAAAATTCGTTAATCAAGAACATAGTAATTTTAGTGATACAACGTGAGCAAGACATATGTCGAAGACAAAATAAAAGAAATTGAGACCAAGGAAGAGTTAAAAAGGCTAAAAGGCTGCAATATTGAATCGACTTTTTGTTTTTGTTGCATGAGCTTCTGTGAAATTCCACATCGCAATCCTTATCAGAATCGTCTTCATCTTTTTGGACATTCATTAACGAGGAATAAAGTTTTATTTTTGGCCATTTTATATAATCCAATTGAAATCTGTTTCATTTTGATAAAAGTCGATGAAATGTGTGGTTAAAGAATTAATAAAAATTATGAATCCATAAAATCTGATTAAAATTAATTGTTGTCTTTGACTTAAATTTTTATAACTTTTTTAAATTGGCTAAAATCAATCAAAAAATTTCCAACACCTATTCCAATCAACTTTAATTTTATCTTTTTCTTACCACGCGAGTTTACATAAATACACGTTAATATGTTGTGGTCTATGCTTTTATAGAGGAATTATCTAATGAGCATATGTACTCATCTTATACTAAACATTGATTATGTGTCATAACATAATACGAACATCAATACTCGTTAAATCATTCATCTGCCTATATATACTCCTTTTGTACACACTGATCATAATATATATATGAACTCGTATCTATTAAGGGTGAACAACACTGTCAACCTTAAGAATCAATTCCATCTTCTTCCCGAGTAGTTAATCTATGTACATAGATGAAAAAAAATCTCAAGGCATATCCAATAAAAATCTACAATCCCTGCATAATAGATCATCGCTCGTGGTGTAAATTAATACCTCCAAAATCACTTTTGCATTTTCATTTATATCTTGATATATCTAAATTCAAATTCTGCTTCAATTGGAAGATCTAAATTTACTTTTTACCCATTGTGGATCAGTGAATGTATAAAAAGATATAATTTTTTTTCATCGAAAAATACAATTTGCATTTCTTTTGCATCTGTCCATTGGAGAGGTTTTCAACCAATTGAAAATCTAAACCACAATTTAGATCTATTTTAAACCAATGCACTACAAAGGGCCCCACAAATAATGCTCATTGGAAAAAGAATAGCCAAGTGAATCTTACCCTTCGACAGTTTGAAGATTTTAAGGAACACTGAAAATGTCCTTGTTCAACTCATTTTTATTTTTCTCGCCACTTGTTTTTAAGGGAATTAAGTCCATGGCCCTAATAACAAGAGGACAATCAACACTCAAATCGCAGGCATTATGAGCGGTGCACAGTTTAAATTCGAAAATGCTGGGCCTTGTTCGTGATAGGGGGCCATAGGGCCACGTTAGCCCAGTTAGTGTAGCTGGGTTGGTTTAAATTACACTCCGCGTAAGCTGTCCGCTTGTTGCAATGACAAGTTGCATTCATCTTTTAATCACATGTCAAAAGTTATAACATGAGCTATGAGTTTGAAGAATGAACACAAACAATTCATGACTTTATGCTTGTAGCGATCGTATGAATTATCCTACCAATCAAAGGTTTGCAATAATAATAGTCTTCCATGTAGGATAGATGGTTGCCCGATTTTATTTCTCCCCAAGGTCGCCTTTGTTTCAAGTTGGGAGAGCACACTGGTTGAGACGGATTAGTTGAATAGAGCCCAACTAATAGCCACGTGTATTCATCCTTATCCACATTACCCCATATCTCTATCCATGTTGTTTGTAGTCGTTACAATCAACATCTTTTGACTGATTCACGTATTATACATCACAATTACGTTCCTATATTGATGTTTGATATTTAGGAGAGAGTGAGAAACCCTTGATGACGCTCACTACCACGAAATGGAGACACGTGTCCACTATATCTACTGCAAATAGAGTCATGCCCTCTAAGGTATTATGTTAGATTTTAAGACTTATGACTTGTATACATTTCATATAATTCTCCTCCTTTCTATATTTACTCTTACGATGGAGTGACCGTAGAAAAACCCCGCCACCTTTTTGTAGGTTTTGGGCCGCTCAAGTGGCCATCAACGAAGGAGGAGCAATAACACACCACTATCATAATGGGTACAAAAAATACAGTGCACATTATAATTGACATTTCATATCAACTTTGTGTATCCTCATAATATTATATATTCATTTTGAATTGATTGATTTGGAGGGAGATGGAGCAGTCCACTTCTCTTTGGCTGATTGAAAATCAATCAGATTTGAACCATCTTTACTTTAAAAGGAGGGTGTCATGATTCTAGATACAATGCCATATCACATTTTATCATTGAATTGTTTTAAATATAGTCAATTTTTTCATTACATTATCTGCTGTCAATTTCAACGAAATCTTTCAATTTTTTATTTTACTATGTTTAACTCTTGTATTCCTCTAACAAAGTGGAAAAATCCGAAAGGATAGTTGGAAAATTTCTCAAATTTAAATACACATGGCAATTGATTAAGAATAAAAAAGATAAAATTATTTCATTTAAAATAATTTTTAATCTTATTACTCAAAAATAAATAAATAAATTATTTATGTTGCAAATTGCAACAGGGTGGTTGAGAAAATAGAAAACCTAAAATAATTAAAAAACAATCACACTTTCCCGCATGTTTTAAGCTTTTACTTTTTTCGAAGAAACATTTTGACATATCCCTAAAAGAAGTTGAATTTATGACTCATTAAGCCTGAATTTTGCTAGGATAGAACTAAATCCGACCATACCCACTTGTACCTACGCGATCCAAACGACACAAAATAATAAAATTTCCCCGCTTATATTTTTCTCATCAAGTGCTTGTTTGGAATAGCTTAAAAGTTGCTAAAAAGTTAAGAATGTGACCCATAATTTTTATCTGTTTTTCGACTATTCATTTCTTCAACTTGGATCAAAATTTGATAAAACTATTATAAAAAACTTTATCAAACAAACCCTAAGTTTCTTGAATGAAGCCTTTGCACATAAGTTTCTTTCCGTTAAAGGATAGACTATCCCATCATTTTTAACTATTAACTACAAGCTTCCAAAGGAGATGAATTTTGATAATTGTTATGGACAAACTGAACTTCGAAATGGGAAAGGCCCATACCTAATATTGTTTGGGTCTAGCCCAATGAGGAATACGGCCCAAAGTCAACCATCATTTTCTTACTCAATTTTTCACATTTCAACACTTGGATAAGTCCAAATATTTTCCATATCGAGCTGCTGCAGATAATCGGCTGTACCAAATCAAATCAAATCATGTAAAAATTTCATCCCCAAATTCTTTTTATCAGTGATTATCCTTTTGCTTTCGTATTTTTCAGTTCCAATCATCCTTTAATTAATTGCACCCGATGATTTGTACCGTGTAGCAAACAATGGAGGCATCGAATTTTTATGCGCTCTCTATCAATCCTCAGCTGAATCGATCTATTCTCTTTAAAAATGTAAGCAGAGGTTCTTCATTTCAGTTTTCGATTTTAAAGTATATTTTTCTTTGTTTCAAAATTTCGCTTTAATTTTATTTGAGGCCATGTTGGTAGCCACTTCGAATTGGGATTCGAAAATAATTATATTTGAATGTGATGAAATCATATACCTTATTGCAATTCTGAAGCCCGTTTTTTTGCTTCCAAAAGCACCCTTATGTTTGAGCTGTCTATGAATTTCTTGATTCTGCAATTATATGTGATTAAATACCAACAGAAGCATTTATTTTTTTGTGAGATGTGATTAAATGTCTGTAATTTTAGACTGCTCACTTTATTATTGATTATTATTGTTATTTATTTATATTTTGGTTTGGGTGGGAGGTTAAAAGCATATAGTGGCTATAATTGCAAGTAGCATGTTCACAATTAAAATTTGCTGTTTTAATAATGACAATGAAAGAAAGAGAGAAGAAGAAGAATAAGGGGAAAGAAACCTTATTATTGGAACCCCCACCTGGGTATGGTTGAAGTTTGGTAAAAAAATGAATTTAAAAAAGAAAGAAAGTAAGAGCATTTCTAAGAGAGTCTCTAAATACATAATACTCTTTATTTTGTAGAGCTAATGCTTAAAAATAAGCTCCAAAGACTCTATTTTAAGAGCATCTTTAAGAAATTTTCTAAACACGAAATACTTTCTAAAAAATAAGTTTTAAAAGACTATTTTTAGTTTTAAAAATAAAGAGTGTACTTGACTCTTCAAAACTCAACCCTCTATTCTTAATTGACAATAATTTTGTTTAATAAATTACAAATTTTAATACGCTACAATTCAAATTATTCAAGTCACATTTGAATTGATTGCCATTAACATGTAAAATTATTATGCTAAAAAGAGATGAGTAGAAATCAATAAATGGTCATTGAAAAAAACAAAATAAAAAGTTAATGAGTTTGTAGAAGTGCATAAAAAAATAGTTACTCTCTAAATTTAAAGATACTTTCTATTATTCATAAGATACTCTTTTTAAATGAAAGTCCTTGCAGTTGCTCTAACTTTTTAAAATAGACTTACTCTCTATTCTTAATGTACAATAATTACATATAATAATTCATGGGTTTCAATGCTAAGCTTCTTAAACTATTTAAAGCCAGTGACATATAAATTTTTTTGTTAAATTTAAGTACGAGGAGAAATCAATAAATGTTTTTTTAGGAAAGCAAAATAAAGAGTTAAAATAGAAAGCATTGTTGAAGTGCATAAAATATTTGACTAACTAAATTTAAAGTTACTCTCCCTAACGCACAAGATGCTTTTTATAAATTAAGAGTTTCTGGTAGATGCTCTATGCTGCTGGTAGTCTATAAGAGGTTTTTCCTAATGGTGTCATATTCTTAAAAGCTTTTTATTTTCAGGGAAAGTTTGATAGTAGAGATCGCAAGTGTTTATCTCACATCTGCATCAATAGCACTGGAATCATTCGTTCCAATCTGCAGAAGATTTGCTATTTAGTTGTTGCTGGCAGTTTTGGAGTAGGAGCTAGCTTTTTTCGAGGTTGCCATGATCACCACTTTGCAACATATAATGGTCAGTGAGTTGTTTGTTTGTTTGAAATTAAAGTCCCATGCACCAGTTATGAATGTTGCTTAACTGCGCACAAACAAAAAGCTTGTTGCTGAGTTTGTTAGTCTACAGTACATATACAGTACCCTGCTTTTTAAATGTCTCGCTGGTTGGGAAGCCATGAAATGATTATGTCAAATGTTGGTGGGGAAAATAGAAGTGCAATGATAAAGAATCCTGAACGAACTGGCTCTCCCCTATGTTTTGTAATATATCTTCTGATTTTGAAGGCTGATGTAGTTTAATATCCTAACTCCAACAAGGAACGGGATGATGTTTGCATGCAAATAATAATTAAAAAAAACATTTCAAGGCTGAAGTATTTTCTCTTTAAGTAGATGCCTTTGTCTCGAACTCTTGTCGATCACTTCTATTTCTTTCTCATTGGTGCTATGCTGTAATGATAACAGCTATGGATTTTGCATTGGCAATTGAAATTTGGAGTTGATCTCCATTTATATTTTTCAGTTATTAATTTTCTGTCTTAACAACTTCAGTAAATAAACATTGAGATATTGTGGCCTCTCTCGTTTGTTATTCAAGTTTATCTATTAATTTCTAGTTGTCTTGGGAAAAATTATGTTTGTCTGTGTCTATTGTACTTGGAATCTTGATGAAAGTTGAAACACGTAGCTCGTTGTCTTATGCCATGTCCCTATGTATTATTGCATTTCATTCTAGGTTCTAGTTTTGCTTTTAGCTGCTTTATGTCCTAATTTTGTATTTGTTCAGAGCAGTACCCATGAGGAAAGCCTCCCGATCACGTCTGTCAAGTTCATGTCGAGTTAGAAGTGAGGACTATGGTGGAACCCCAAGTGGTGAAAGCATCTTACTAAACGAGCAGACTTTAGAGTGTGAATTACAGATTGCTATTGATGAAGAGAATTATTCCCAGGCCGCAAAAATCAGGGATAGCCTTAAGCTTCTCCAGGAGGACAGCAAGGCTTCAGTATTAGCAGCAAATGCTAGATTTTATAATTCGTTCAGAAACGGGGATTTAGCTTCTATGCAGGCTCTCTGGTCGAAGGGTGACCATGTATGTGTTGTGCACCCTGGTGTGAGTGGCATATCGGGTCATGATCTTGTAATGGGGAGCTGGGAATTTGTATGGGCCGACTATGACTTCCCACTAGAAATTGAGATTAAGGACGTTCAGGTTCATGTTAGAGGGGACGTAGGCTATGTGACATGCATTGAAATGGTGAAGACTAAGGGCAGCAGCTGGGGAAGACAGTTTGCCACAAACGTGTTTGAGAGGATTGATGGTCAATGGTTCTTGTCGATTCATCATGCATCATATGTTGATTTGTGAACTAGAGTATAAGATTTGAATCCCTCCCGACTTACCCTTTACTAAATATATGCCATGTGCAAAACTTTGTTTTTAGTGCTTGTGGAGGTTTACCATATTTCCTTTAATCGTGCTGGCAATACTCTTTTATCTTTCAAACAAAAGGAAAGAAATCATTTGTATGCTCTTATATTCCTCCTATGGCAATCTATGAAGCAGGGAAATGCTCGCTTTGTATCTCTCAAATTCTCATATTGTTCCCTACATGAAATGCAAATTTACATAGCAATATTCAAAAGTAAATTCACTTGATAATCTATCGGTCAGGGAGATGATCTCTTTAGAGAGGAAGACCTACTGCCTCCGATGCTCAAAACAAATATCTTCATATTGTGATCTGGGCACCGCTTAGAGAAAAAGACGTACAGAAACGCCAAAGTCGGCTACTAGGCCAACTCACTGCTAATCATGGTGCCGTGGTAGAATCTTCAGGCTCCATTGGCCAAATTACAGAGTAGGTACTGGGGAATAGCCTGATAATCGATGCATACGGTTCCCACTTTTTCAGGAGTAAAACCGAGGCTCCCAAAATTTTCCCTAGCTTACACACGTACTGCCTCGGAAGCTGGATCCCTTGCTTCTGCCTAGATCCTTCCAACTGGCGAGGAGGGTGGACAAGTGACATATTTTACAGGCGCTGGAAGTGTAGTTTGTGATTTCACCTTATCCCGTTCAATCGTGCCTTCTGATAAAGGTGCAGTTTCTGACAGATCATTCATGTCTAAGATTTCAGATAGCTTTCGACTAGTTATGATGGCTACGCATACAGAAAAGGCTTCTAGCAAAGAAATGGATGCATTGAGTTCAACAGAGTAAAATCCATTGCTTGTTGGTTCCAAGCTGAAAATTGGCTTGCTCCCTCGCTCTTCAGACTGTAAATAAGCACAGGATACAATTATATTCTATACTCTCGACAAGAGCTATATGGAGACCAAAAGTAAAAATCTGAATCAATAAAACGCTACCTGAACAAAAAGATCAAGACGATCTGCAGCCAAGCTATGCATACATTGTCCTGTAATCTTGCTGCATCTTTCCTGGTTAGCGAGGATTTGTAGCTTGCAACCAACATCCCAGCCTCCACAGTCACATGATCCACCAGATTTCCATCGGTCAATTAATGGCGAGGGTGCACCTTTATTTGGTAAGCCATGAATTCCAACAGGAAGAATTACTACTGTGCTATTGGGGTTCCCATCTTCTCCTGAGACACACCTTGCAAACTCTCTATGCTTGAATGGTCTGCCTTTGTTGCTCAAATCTTCATCCTTTAGCTTCTCACACGTGTTCTTTATAACTATTGCTGCAATCTCCCTATTAAACAAAATCTCAGGTGTTTTCTTATCCACCTGGCCGAGATCAACACCATACAAGACACATTCTCTTACCACACATTGACTAGAGTCCTTAGAATTTAATTGAGGGAGATAAGAACTCGAAATCTTCATTTGGGCAACAATATTATAGCCAAATCCACAACTTTTACCTTTTGTTCCTTGATTTATCCAGCTCATGCTCTTCTTCTTAATTTCATGAACAGAGTAGAATGTATAAATCAAGCTACAATCACCCTTTCCAGACGAGGGCAACTTCTTTATAGTAGCAGCCAGCACGTTGTTAATATTATCAGCTGCAAGTTTGAAAAAAGGGAGTCCATTCTTCACTGAAAGCTGCAGAAGAGCCTGAAAAGTAGATGACTCATGCTTCCTGTCTTGAATTGGTCCGTTGGGGTTCACGGTCTTAGAGAGCATGACATGCGAGTTTCTATCTGGTGGAGGAACAATCTCAGCTGAATGAGATCCTGTATACTTCAGCAATGGCTCCAGTAACCTTCTTAAAGGGCTAGACCTCCCTCGACTACTAGCAGCTTCTTTAACTTTATCGTAGCTCTCCATACTAGACAAAAGCTCAGATCCAACTGGGCCGGACTTCGGAGCAGTATATGTAGAACTCAACTGTGGAACTGCAGAGCTCTCCTTAAAGCTAAAGCTCCTGGTCATCTTCCCAAGGCTAAAGCTGAAGCGGCGATTAGGGGATGGATGTCTTCCTTTTCCAGCTTTCTGTTCAGCGTCAGCATCCGTTCTCTTGGAAGCATCAACTGAAAATGAACGTTTCGCTTCACATTTTACGGGTGGGACAATTATGTCATCGGGATCTGCACTCGTGCAAAATTCTGAGTCCATGGCCTCAGCATTGACCAAGTTAGGTGGCTCCATACCAGACTCGGTGTTGACAGTAGCACTAGTAGCCAATGGACATGAATGTGGAATGTTGGATGCAAATTCTCCTGAATGAGGCTCCTGAGGAGAAAAGCCATCAGAAAATCTGGTCCAATATCCTTGTGGCAATTGTCTATCTAACATCTTGGATTCTGCAAGCTGAGAAGTGTCTGAGCAACTTGTCTTTGGGAAATGGTTGGGTACTAGAAGTACGATGTTTTGTGCCTCCACAGTGCTATGTTGAGGAGTAAGGTTGACTTCATCTTTGAATCGCATCTTACTCTTCCCTTCCTGAACAATTATTGTTTTAGGTGAAGAGATGGACTCATTTTTACCCCGGTCCATGGCCAAAGCTTCCTTTTCCAATACTATCTTTTTCACCAAATTGTTCCTCTTGCCATGGTTCATATTTATTTCAGAATGATCCCTTCCACAAGGCTTAGATCTCTGATTGAAATTGCCTTGCTGCCCATCCACAGTGCTACTTCGAGCTTGCAGATCTTTGATAAATGTGCCGTTTCCTGTGGACTTTCCGATACCTCCGGTATTTCTTTCCACCTGAGATGAACAAAGATATGAACTCTGTGATGGGAATTGTTTTCTCAAAGGTGATGAACCAAAATGTGAACTGTGAGACGAGGGTTGTTTTCCCTGTGATGATGAAATAGGATGTAAACCATGTGATGTTAGCTGTTGTCTCAGCTGTGAACTAATTTTAGGTGGTCCACTTGTTATAAACAAGGAATTATTGCTCAATGATGATGTTTTCCTGAGGCATTTTGCAGATTTTGCAGGCATACGTTCATTGTACTTCCATTTCTCTAATCTCTTCCAATCAAGAACTCCAAAATTCAATGCCTTTTCTTGGACACTTTTTTCTCTCTCTACCTGCTGGAGAAAGCTAGGTAATTTTGACATGTGCTTAACAAGCTCATCATCTTTACATATCTTACTCCCTTGCTGTGTCGTCTGTTGATTCTCGGAATACCTTAATTGGATCACATTCTCAGTGCTTCCACGCTGCCTTAATTCTCTATGCAGACCACGGTATGGTTGGCCAAATGATTGCCCTGATCCAAATATATCTCGATATTGTGAAATTGTATCAGTCCGGGGTGGTAGAATCTTCTCTTTCACAGCATCCGAGGTTTGCTGTGGTATTGACCTCCGTTTCTGCTCTAAACTACGACTCATTTCCCTAGCAGATGAAGTGCATGTAGTTTTTGGTTTAATGTCAGATAGCAGCATGGCGCCCACCTACAGTCATTGACTTACCTGTGAAGAAATTTTGTCCTGTTGATTCAATATGAAACTAGGCACCTAAAAACAATCACAAATAAGTCTGCTTTTCTTCCTGAGAAGTAACAAAAATCAATTCAACAATTTCCATTCAAGTCCATTCACTTTCTCCTCAAAATACAGAAGACTAGAAAATTATAGAGGTCTCGATTACCAAAACAATTTCAGACCCATAATAATCAACATCAAATCCCCAAATGTTACTTAGATACACGGATTCTTCCTCCAGTTGGTTCCAGGACTAAACTCTCTTCAAGATTACATTTTGCAACATAAGCAATTTAGTCATAACAATGGATTTACCATGCGGACTCCCAGAAAAAATTATTTTTCCATTGAACCCAAAAAGTTAAATCCAGATCTCACATTCTTTAAAAACTCAAAAGGGTCAGAAAACATAGCTAAAAACAGTAACACGCAAGTGTGGACGATACTGATTTTTCTTCAAGATTACAAATCGTAATGAGTATGATTCAGACATAAACAACGAAGAACACCGATCCCAAAAATTGCAGCTCAATCAACAAGAAAACGCACAAGCACTCGAATATATCTCTGAAAGATAGAAGAAGAAGAAGAAGAAGAAGAAGAAGAAGAAGAAGAAAAAAATAGGTTCACGCGAACAATAACTTTGAGTAAAACCAACTTCCAAGAGATGTGTTGAGGCTTTTACTTTTACCAATTTTCTACAACACTTGCTACAAAATAGTTCAAGAAAATGCAAACCCACATACACATTTACTGAAAACCGACAACCCATTAATCTTCTTTAACCAAAAATTATAAATAATGACATAAATTAAAAACGTTCTTACACTCAACGCAAAGAATACAGGAGCCAGATAAAGCAAGAAATCTTCTTGGAATTGCATGAAGCACTTTCCTCGATGCCGGAGAAGAAATAAAAGGTATCAGCATACAGAAGGAACAGTCTCACAGAAAGATAGATACAACCTGTACGTATAGAGCGATAAAATTCCCCGCGAAATACATGTATTCGGTGCAGTGAAGAGTGACAACGTCATTATTTAGAGAGAGAAAAATATGAGCCAGAGGCGTTTCGCTTTCCACGGATCAGGCGGTTAAAAAGTGGGGTTAGAATTCAGAAACATCAGACGCCACCCAACTTTTATCCAAGTTTCATTTCAGTCACCAAATTCTTTCCTTATATCCGTGGACTCTCTATTTTTTAATAACATATTCTATTATTTGGAGAGTATATATAAATTTAAAGAGTTAAAATTTTGAAATACTCCAACAAACTCTTTATTTTTAACACTTGATTTTACTACTCTCAAAAAATATTTATTATTTTTCTTTATCTTTTATTTTCACTAGTTTTTTTTAGATTATTTTATTATTTTTCTACATTGAAAGTTGAAAAACTTTGAATGCATTTAATTATAGAGAGTTTGGAGAACCAAACTCACTCTCTAAATTAAAATGTTACTTTAAAGAGTCATTTGAAGCATGATTTTAAATGTTGACTATTTAAAATAGAGAGAATCTTATATTTAAAGAGTCTATTCGAGATGCTCTAACAAATCACCCGAAGTTTGTATTTCATTTTAATTTTAACACCAATAATCGAGTATGAGTTACAAAAATTAATATTATTTGGTAGACGACGTTTCTTAGATGAATGATATGGTCATCAACGGAGCTTGTTTTCAAAACAGGGGCTGAAATTGTAACTTGTAAATTGAAATAAAATGACGTTTATTAACATAATCATTGTTTTCAAAAAATACATTTATTTTGGAAGAATATATTTTGAAATATTAGATTGATGGAGAATACGTGGTTGAAAAAGAATGAAAAATTATTGATGTGATTAAAAATATTATTTTATTGAAAAATGTGTGGTTGAAAATAAGTAGAAGAATGAGAATAAAAATTTTAATATGGCTCAAACGGGGGCTTAAATAGTATCCCTCCATCCCATTTATATAAGTCGATTTTTCTTATTTTCGTGTCCCTATTATATAGTCGTGATTCTGAGAATGTTTTGTTTTGTTAATTTACTAATATGCCCTTATTTAATTTATCTAATTATAATCAATTTACTAATAATTGTTGATAATTAAAAAAATGATAAATTAGGAAAGTTTTTAACAAAAAATATTTTTTCAATAATATTAAATAAAAAATTTTAATTCGTATGATAAACTAAACCAGCCTATAGAGGGAGTACAATTTTTGTATTAAAATCTTAAATCTATATCATTGTCTAGCCAATGCAACAAATCGGCGTCAATAACTATTGACATAAAAATGTCTATTGTGTTGAAAATGAAGTTAAATTTGGCGATGGAATATTATGGTGAAATGATATTGAAACTTCAGTGATGAGTTTGGAATAAAAATATTTACCGACTAAAATGAAATATTTCTCAAAGTCAGATGACCTCTATAATAAATGAGGTGGCACCAGGATGTGTGGTCACATAAGTAGGGTAGAGAGGTTCTGATGGTCTCCTGGGCTAAGGAGACTGTGGGCCCCACACTTGGGCCAAGTGTTGAAAAGTACTTATTTATCCTCGAATCTAATGTCGCCTTATGGGGGCCAAGATGGGCCCACGAATTACGTCTAAGTTGGCCTATCCAGATTGGACTTTGCTAGCTTGTGGCTATGGATTGAAATTGATTAGAGGGCTTTTTTTGTTTGTTATAAGCTCTGGTTGTGCAGTCTCAAGCCCAATTACAGGAGCATTGTTCTTTGTCCTATCTTATCCCCACACTTTTGTTTGTATTTTGATATTTCAAATCCTAAGGTTTAAAAAAATTAAAATTAATAATTAATTATAGAATATATTTCAATGAGTAAAATTTCACATTCGTTAAATATAAAATAATAATTAACATGTAAAATTTTAGACATCTTAATTATAAACTCGATCTTTTAAATATGATATTGATGACATAGATTATTTACGTAAAGACAAAATAACTACAAGACAAAAGGCTTACATTACACACTGAGAAAATTAAGATCTTACATAAGCGAGATGGAGAGAGAATGTATTTTTATTCTAGTCAAGAATATTTAGATTTTACATAAGCGAGATGGAGAGATAATGCATTTATTCTCATAAAGTATATTTTTTCAGGGAAAATTTGGTAGAGCATTCTTCTTTTTTAAGAAGCTATGTTAGATTAATCTTTTTAAATGCTCTTCTATCCAAAAAAAAAATTCTTCCTAAAAAATATTAAAACATTTATAAAAATAATTTTTTAATATCACAATCAGTCATTGCCAAACAAATCCCTTGTATTAAGCTCCTGTTTGACATTCATATTTTTCGAACTTTTTTTACCTATTCATTGTCAATCACCCATTCGCAAAATAAAATATTTTGTACATAAATTCAAATTTTTTTCATACTTTTCAACTCCACATTTTCTTAAAAATCACTATTCAATACTTTTTTTTTTCCTTCAAAATTAAGATTACTAAATAGGGACTTAAATTAAGGACAGTGTATATTATTTTTATATATATCCCTATTTGACAATGTGAAATTAGTATCCCAATGTCTTGTCAGTCCAACTCATGATTTTGGTCACAGTGAAGGTGACTTTTTGGACTTTGGTTGCAAATGAGTTGAAAAATTGATGCGGCCATTGGGATTTCAAGAATTATAATGTCCACTTGCACGTTCTCTCATGTGCCATCAAACAATTGGGGATTGATTCTTTTTTCATTGGATAATCAATTATTAGAGAGATATTATATTATTTTCTTTTATTATAGGGAGATAATCAATAATTTTTGCACGTGTTAGTATTTTGTAATATCAATGAAAACATTACCCTTTTAAATAAAAAAATTGTCAGCCATTTCAAATTTGAAGGGTAAGGACTAAGGTCATGTTAAATAATTATAACTGCAATATATAATATGTCTTGTAAATATAATATTTTATAATGGGATAGAACTTTATCTCAAAATGTAAGGCCCCGTTCTCTTTACCATTTTCAAGCCGTTTTCTGTTTTCGATTTTCCAAAATAGTGAAAACGCGTTCTCTTTCCCGTTTTCGAAAACTCGTTTTTGAAAACAAGTGAAAAATT
>CAIGRP010092628.1:0-10437 GCA_903798385.1 Fraxinus cuspidata | reverse complement strand
AGCATGTTTGAACTAAATTTTATAGTCAATTGTTAAAAAGAATTTCACTTTAATGGACAATTTTCATGTAAAATGAAGTTAAACGAACACTAAACTTTGATTAAAAAATAGTGAAAAAATAGTTTTCGAGCAATTTTTTTTTATTACTTTTTGGCAATGGTAACAAATTTCATAACAAGTTGTAAAAAAAAAAATTCACTTTAATGGACAATTTTCATGTGAAATAAAGCCAAACGTGAACATAAAGATCCAAAATTTCAAAAATTTTCCAGGTGGAAAATTATACCAATCAAACACACTAATTAACAATTCCCCGAAAAACATCATGTGAAATAAAGCCAAACGTGAACATAAAGATCCAAAATTTCAAAAATTTTCCAGTGGAAAATTATACCAATCAAACACACTAATTAACAATTCCCTGGAAAACAAGTTCTAGGCAATTACTTTCCCTAGAATTTATTTTCTTTCCACCCATTTTTCATCCTTCCAATCAAACGGACCCTAAATGGCAAAGTCGGATGGTGATTTATTGTTTTTGCGTAGAAGAATAGACAGAATTTTGGGTCAGTTTCATCTCACATCCAAATTTATTGTCCTTGTCAAATCTCCTTTTTATTTGAGTAATGTTATTAAACACCATTAATGTTAAAACACTAGTCTAGAATCTAAATATATTAAAGTGGCATATAATGAGAAGTACAATTAAATGAATCACTTAATTGTACTTCTTATTCAGCCTGTTATATAATACCACCTCGATTGATATTATAGCATTAGTGATAGTAAATAGCATTTTTAAATTAATTGTTGAGATTGATTTAGATTTTAATCAACTTTTAAAACTGAACCAGGAATTAGATTCCAATGGTACTGATGCTTATCATACTTTTTTGCAACAAAATACAAGCTGCCATGTTTCTAAAATGATTGTCATGGCTATACACTGTCACTGCAACCCATCTCGTCCTAAAAAATCTGAGTCGACCACATTGAGCATGTTTGGCAAATAAGCCCACAACTTTTAAGTTGGGTTCCTCCATTTTTTGACGTGATAATAAGTATCACTTAGATAGCATATTTGTCAGCTCTGAGTTACACATGTGCCGACTTAATTCTAATTTGACCTCAAAATTAAGCTTACTCTTGAACTTTAAGCTCTGCCAAACATATAATGCTATTACAACGTCCCCAAAAATCTGAGTCAACCATGCTGAGGCAACTAGGCCTAAGTTGTGACAGTTGGGGCATAGATGAGTGTTCATCCACTAAGGTGCCTGGCAATATCGACGATTGGCCCAGGAGTTTTGCTGGTAGTACATGGCCAGTTATCCAAACTAAACTGTGTTGACTTGAGAGCTGAAGTGGCTGGTCTCAATACTATAGGTTGTTCGGTATAAGTTGGATATTGATGCGGTTATTTTACTTTTCCTTTTATATTTTGTTGGCGATATCAATATTGCTAAATAGAGTTGAACATGATTCAGTTTGAACTATTTTCGATTTATTTTCAAATTAAGCTATTTAAAACAGTTTTAAAAATTTTCAAACTTAACAAACCATATTATTTTTTGAACCAAACTATTTTTTGCCGTTCGATTTGATTTTTAACTGTAGTTGTGACACCCCCCCAAATTTAGATACCTAAATTTGAAGATATTATCATTTAACTTTCTCTTCAAATCATAAATGCGAAAAGTGATTAAATTTTTCTTTGACATAATAAATATCAACGACTTATTATTTTTAAATAGTTTGGGTTTAATAACATATAGAACAATTTAATTGAATGTTAACTTTAATCACAAAAACGAATTCAATATTTAAATATGATAATACTGAGTCTGTGTCACCACAAGTCTCCATCTCGAATCATCTGAAAATAAGAAGGGATAACGTGTGATAAGCTAATGCTCAATAAGCAAACATTATGCATATGATATGCATATAAATTATTTTTAAATAAAAAAGCATTTTTTTTATTACGTTTCCTATTTTCTTTCATTTCTTTAAAAACTTAAAATTAATATCGTGAGCTTTCTTGGTGTATCGCTTAGCCAATTATAATGCAGTGGACAATTATTATTTGGAACACAATCTATCCTATTGCTAGTACCGTAAAACGGTTAACGTTAACATTAATATTGAACATTGGTCGGGTGCTACATAGACATACACCTTGTAATAAAAAGCATTAGAGACGCATATCTTTTTAAAATATTCATTGACTCATTGACATTTGAAACTTTATATATGCTTATGGATACATTGATGTTCATAATTATGTCAAAAGAAGTATTAATGACCTAAAATGTGATAATCAAATATCATGTTCACATAAGGGCAATTTAGGTAACACAATAACAATTTTGGGTTACACATTTAATGATGTAAAGTACATACAAAGATAAGGGGAGGTTTACTTAATTGAAATTCGTAGAAATAAACTTTTGGAATAGCGAATGGAGATGTCTCTAATCGCCCAAGTCAATGTGCGAAATCCTAATTCATTGCCATTTATTTAAATTTTTTGGTAAAAGCCACTCTTTAATTACGAACCCATAACATTTCTCTATTAAATTAATTTATTTAATAGTGTCACTATAAAACCTTACTTGAAAACAGTGTTAATGTTCTGAAATCCACTAAGTACTAGCTGGTTCAAAAGTCGTTTAAAGTAGTAATTTTTTGTTCTATCAATTAAAAGAACTATAATTTTGTGAATAATAGACAAATATGCATATTGACATGTGCGTACACACACACACGTCCATATACAAATATTACATATGTACACACGCAGCATGTACATATGTACACACACACAGAATACACATATGCATGTCATGGATTATATATACACACAGTCAGCACATGAAATAAATTGGATTCCATACACAGATTCCGTACAAACAATTGTCCAGAACTTAGTTAATGGGTTGAATGAAAATGAATTATTTAATTTGGATTCCACTAATGCTTTATGTAAAATTATATTTATATTTATATGCACTCAAATGCATTATTTCAACTCCAAATGAAAGCAATAATATAAAACTTCATACCTTACAAAGAAGTGCACAGCCCTAAAACGTGAGGGTGGAGAGAAGATGAATGTTTGGAATGCAGGCTCTGGGGCTGGTATTATTTAGTGATAGAGGAAGAATAACTTTATAATTCTGAAAGATTCTTTTTAAAGAGTAAAATTTTCAACTTCTGATTTTTAGAACGTAATCTAAGGGAAGCTTTTATTTTAATTATGTAATGATCATGCTACATGTACAACATTCGTTGACAACATTGGTTGACAATATCCTATTTTGCATCATCATATTCATCCATTTTAAAAAACTATTTTCTACATCACATGCTAAGATTTTGACAACGCATGGTTGTCAATCATCGTTGTCAACCAATATTGTACACTTAGATTTATTCTTATGTAATTAGGGGGCTTACCTTTAGATTCCGTTAGCTAATTCAATGACTAAATCGATATCTAATTATTAATTCAATTAGGTTGAATAAAATTTAATTACATGCAACATAAAATAGATAAGTTATATTATAGTTTAGAGTGTGTTTGAGCCACATTATTTTGAAAGAATGTATTTTGGAATATCAGATTGATGGAGAATGTATGATTGAAAAAGAAGGAAAAGTTATTGACGTGATGTAAAATATTATTTTATTGAAAAATGTGTGGTTGAAAATGAGTAGAAGAATGAGAATGAAAAAAAATAATGTGACTCAAACAGGGACTTACTTTATAATTTGATTTTATCTTATCATAATTAACTTTAGGCACGATGATCGTCTAGAGCATTAAGGTACATTCCACTGCAAGAAAATATGATTGGTCATGATGAAGACAATTATATTAATTAAGCATCCAAGGTAACATTAATAAATAATCTAGGCAGATGTAATAATGATGAAAAATGAGTAAGCGGTATTAAGTTCGCACCTTTCAAACAAGTTAATATGAATATTTGTCTATTAAATTGAAAATATCTAAATATAAACATTAAAATATATAAATTTTAGGATATAGAAATAATACAAAGTTGAATCATAACAATTAACGAAGTTCAATCATATCAATAAAGTCAGTCTAATTACTTACTACCAAACTGTTTGTATTGTATAGTGTATAATGGATATTGATGGAACTTGGATCATAATTTCTTTATACTACTCGGTAGGATCTTTTTATTTTGTTATTAGTTTGGTATTGTTTCAAATAGTTTTTAGTTATAGAAACCTAAATCAAAATATTTTTAATAGGTTGGTTCAGTTCAAATTAGAAACTAGATGGGACCACGTTGACACAACCCAACGATTTCAAATCAACGAATATTATATAGTAAATATAAAGATAGATGATCTACTAAGTATATATCTTTAGCTTATGCTAAGCAATGATTAAATGATACATAAATTAATTGATAAATGAAAATTTTAATTCAATATTGAAACAATTTTGAGACCCACCATAAGTTAACCAAATGATTTATAAATCATTTCTATAACTTGTAGCTAAACAAGCTTGGTTAATCATACAAAATGTAGATTTTCTATTTAGATGTATTTTATGAGTTGGGAACTGCCTTTGGAGATTTAAAAACGTCAATGTAAAGCAACATAAAAGGTAATTAAATAACATTATTTATTGAAGTTGTTCTCAATGAAGATTTTAAACATAAAATTCAACAATTATTGTAAATTAAATTCTATTTGTGAATGGTAATTATATCCTTGAAGTTTTAATTGTATCTTATAAATATGGGGTTTTGGTTCTCATATATATTCCTGAGTGTTATATTTTTTAAATCTTAGCGATAGTTTTGTAACACTTTGTCAGCACAAGATTCTAACTAATTGAGTGGTAAAAATTGATTATTTTCTTTATTTCAAAACAAGCCACAAAACTCTAACAAATTGGATTGATGAAGAAAAAGAAACTATTCCTTCCTCATTAAAAAGAAAGTGATTATAATAGAGAACATTCATTCGCTCAGTATTTGTTACCTCTCATACATTCATACATTTTTTGAGCTTGCCGTGACTCCTTGAATGAGATATAGATTAATGGTTGAAGCTAACATAATATAATATCAGACGTTATAAATTTGACTGAAAACTTTATAAGAGTCAATATTACGTTACTCACTTTTTTTTAATTTGTACTATATAAATACTAGAACAAGGAAATAATACTATATTGAACTACGAGTTCAATATTCTGAATATTTTATTATTTGATATGATTGGTTAGACTATATCACATCAATAATTATGCAAAAATTAGTGAGAAATCGAATAAATATTAATTGAGAATCTATGATACCATGAATTCCCATAAAATGTTTAATTTGCGAGATTGTTTGTTAAAATTTTAAATTATGACCATCATTTTCGGATTATACAATCAAGACTTTGTCATGTTAATTTTAGTGAGTTTACATCCAAAACTCTTGATATATATTAATTGGGATGACGATAAATGATTTATCACAAATTATTATTAAATGCTTCCAACTACTTGTTAAACTATCACTGTTGAAAACAAAATGCTTCCATTTATGCTTAGGGAGTAAACACAAATATTGAAGCTCGTCGTGCCACCATAAGGTTATCCCTTTTATAGTTCGCTTAAGGTCAAAAGCCTATTATTTTCCAATCTTAGCATTTTTTATAGCGCAACGTACAATCATTTCTCTATGGTGCACAAAGATGTACCTTAATGAATATTGAGAATACATGTTTGGTTTGAACTCTTTTTGCTATTAAATATCTTAATATTAGGGGGAGGAATTAAGCAGCTGAAAATAATAAACATGATGGATCATTATGTTAATTAGATCATCACACAAGACAATTTTAATAAAAAAAGTTCGAAAATATTTCATTTAAATGCATTTATTGACTAAAGAAGTTAACTCAATCTCATATATCAACTATAAATGCACAAATGCAAATTGATGTCTTGGAATGACAATTTGTTAACATTATATTTGGTAAAACCTATGACATGTCGAAGTGTAATGACATAAAAAAAATGAAGATAACAAAAACTAAAAGAAAAATAAGAAAAAAAATTGAAGATGGTCCCTGTTGAGAAGGCATATACTCTTGGTGAGTATATATACATAATAAATTCTAAAACCCCGTAAGAAGTTCAAGAGCCTGAAATGTGGAAAGTTGAAATATCTTAACAAGTTATGTCATTAGAAAAGAAACGGAATAAAAAAAATTTATTGACAATATTTTTGTACATAATTTAATGTTTCATATTAGTGAATGATAACAAGGATATCCAAGGAAATCCAAAAAATACCTGCATAGAATTAATTGACCAAATAAAAGAACTCAAACCAGACAAAATTAAACTTATTTTTTAAAATATGAAGTTTCTAGACTTGCATTCCTTAACGCCTAAAGATGCATACTTATACGAAAAAAAAATGAGAAAAAATGAAGTCGTAACATATAATGCACGATTCTTAACATAATGGATGTTGTAAATGCTCATATAAATATATAAATATCTTGTGATAATGTTATCACAAGATTTAATTTTGTTAGCCTGGTAATGCATAAGATTTTAAATACATTTATTAAATGTAGTTATAACCAACTAGTGTGACATGATCATGACTATAAACTTATGCATACTTGAAGGTTTTGATATGTTCGAAGCATATAATTCAAGTTTTCAGGGAACTTATTCGATCAAAGTACAATGATTCGTTGCAAAATTTGAATTATGTAGTATGATCATTTTATTGAATATGTTGAAAAAGTGGTACAAGAATGATCACATATGACTATTTGTTTTTATAAGAAATCAATATTCATGATTTTTAATTAATGTGTAAGTTGATTATTCAAAAAAAATTTGGAACTCGTGAAGAGCTTTTAATGGCAATTGGTTACTTGAATAAAGAATTTTAACACAAAAGATCTTAGAAAATAATTTTTTGCTTCAACAGGTAGATCAAGCATTTATCCATTATATTCTTGTTCATCATGCACTCATATAGAAAAAGTCCTAAAAAGTTTTTTTACGAAAAAAAATCATACACCCATTTGATTTCAATGAATATTTTAACATGAAGTGAAAAGCTCGATGTGATAATGAATATTTATGGGTCCTAGAGTACCATAGTTCATGGTTTGAGACTAATGATGATGTTGGATATTATTTTATCAACGCTAAGGTCATCAATCATTTCATCTATCACATTTGGTTATCATAACGATTTATGTGGCAGATATTTATTATCTACTTCAACACTTGAGAAGTCGATAAATAAAATATACAAATCTCAAGAGATATTGTTATGAGGGTGAATAAATACACGTTGTACTCCTTTTTCTTGATCAATATTTTCACTCATCGAGTTTTCATGGAAAAGTTTCTAATATGACCACTTTCATAATATGACCACTTTCATCGAGTTTTCATGGAAAAGTCACTTATGGTTGCTTCAATCTTCTCATCCACAAATGACAAGAAAGTGGCGGTAATTTGCAGGCACAAAGGCAAGAAGAAACTAATGAAAACAAGGCACAAAGATGAAGGAGATAACAAAGGGGCAGCCACCGTTTTTCAGGCATAAAGCAAAGCTCCTGGTTGTTTTCTCCCTTTTGCAAATAACACACGGTTCACAAGTTAAGGAGGATACATATATAGTTTAGGTTATAAACCAAATTGGGCCAAGAAATGGGTTAAATGGCCCAAGTCAAAAGAGTCATCCAATAAGCTATAATTTGGACTGTGACCAACATTAATAAATTAAGTTGCTTCCAATAATCCATGTTATTTTCAGGTCGAGTCTTTAGATTTGATTGTTGATAATCAATTTACCATTGGTCGAGACTAGTGAAATATAATCCTACATTATCGAAATCCAACAAATCTCCATTTTGATACCTAACAACATGTAAACAACCAAAACATAAAATTAATACTCGAAAAATCAAGTAACCAATACTATGGGATCACAAACCTTATCTCGTGTTTCAGACTCGGAATAGATATTATACCTACTCCATGTACTCACCAGGGCAAAGACCAAAAAATATCTAAGTAGGAATAAGTAATCAATCAAGAGCATATTATATATACGATGAAGATATAACATTGAATACTGCAGATCTTTTCAAGCATATTCACACAAAACAACGACTAACACCAAGTTAATCAAACGACCAACACATATGCAACAAATGCATAAATGACCACACGAAAAGATCTCACCACACTTATTATATCTCATTTAATGTTGCTTGCTCCTCAAGAACATATACCTTCTCTCATTTTTCATCCATGTTCACTATACTGACCACTAAACCATGCCTAATTGGTAAATCACAATAGATACTAAGTCCTTGTTGTATATGATTAGACTACCGATAGGAATACTTTCAATGGCCCTGAGCAATCCTTTCATTCTTTATCTACAACATTTAATCCTCTATCATTAACTCACTTCTCTTGACCTAAGTGGATAATGAGTATTCACCTAACAGAAGTGACAGAAGTATCATCACCACACTCCACCTGATCAGGGTCTTCTCAGATAAAGGATTCTATACATTTAATCACATTTCCATTCATGATTCAAATGTCATACTCCACATCCCCAAGTACGTACCACCAATGTACCCTTAGCATCTATACTCCACATTACCAAAAGACACACAACATACTTACTGCTAATGCATCACAAACCATTATGTATGCAGACACATTGCACCAGGTAATCAGATTGCTCTTAAACTCATGCAAATGCACGTATCAAACATATTAAAATATAACATACAACGATGCAATAGAATTAAGCGATGACACATGTAGAAATGATTACACACATATGCAAATGCGGTAACTAGGTTTACTCTCAATAAACCTCACTAGGGTCATTACTCGACCTAAAAGCAATATTTACCTCACCTCTCATTTTACCCTTCTGATATCCTTCTTCTTAGTATAGTCCCTCGTAAAGTGTTTAGTCTTACCACATCTGTAACACCGCTTACCTAGGACTTGTCCCAACCCCTACCATTCTTCTTACCAGTCTTATCACTCGAGTCACTAATGTCTTGATATCTACCTAAATTCATTTCTTTAAATTTCATTCTACTCCTCATCTTATGTACCTCACCTCACCACTAATCTTATTCTCTTTTTCAGCTTTAATATTCATCTCCTTATTCCTAAAAGAATCTATGATAATCTTGGGTATTAAAGTGTCTCTACCAAATTTAATTGTATTATTAACCTCTCTATATAAATCAAGGATAGAATTAAGTAAAACGATAGCCTTATAGGTTTTGGTCGCCCACAATTAATTATATCTTGAACAAGTTTCTTCTTATTGTTTTTTTGACAAATTTTCAAAAAAAATTACCATCGATTGCTTTTGAAACTTTTTGTTGAACTAAAGTTCTACTCATCATTTGTTGCCAAATTGAAAACTCTCATTTTTCATTGAAAATTTTCATTTCAAAATATGAAGTCATTTTCGAAAATAGAACCACCAAAATGCACAATTAGGTCACACGAAGTAATCCTAAGGTCACAATATACGCCGTTCTAAATTCTCAGGATTTTGTGAGATTGGAGATCTTAGTATCAATGGAATGATTAAATGGGTCAAGTCTAAGTGCTCTAACACAATAATCAATGCAAGACAAATGTATGTCAATGAAAATTCAATTTTTCATATAATGCAATCTCAAACAATGACTTCATGGCAATTAAACACATAATCAATAATCAACTTGCAATTAACTTCAACACTTCAGGACAAATAATTCCTATATTTCTAATACAAACAATTATTATCTAACAATCTGCAGTCCCTAAATAACGAGAGATGTGAATTTACCAAAATTTAGAGCACCACTATTCTTCCTAAAGCTCCAGCGACTGCAGTAATCAATCAAACATGATCGAATCTCAAATGTGCAAAGGGCAAAATCGTCCAAATTTCACTGTATAACCTGAAACAAAAAAAAAAGATAAAAAAAGAAAAAGAAAACTAACAACACCAAAATGTTAAAAATAATGCCAGGAACAAACTTTTAGAAATGACATTTGATAGCCCAAGAATAACTAATCAAAATGAAGGTAAATTGATTTTTAAAATTTTTTCTAAGAATTAATTTAAATTCAAGTAAGTGAAGACTAAATAGACTAATTTAAATAATAAGTACAAATATAAAAGTGATAAGTAAAAAGGAGAGATTATACAAATGATATAATTGTGGAGATTCGATCCAAAACAATGATCTATGTCATCCGTTACCAAGCTCTCGGGAACGAGCAAGTTCTTTTCACTATATTGATTAATTTATGGTGCAATACAACCCTATACAATGTTTCTGGTGACTTACAAATAAGGAGAACCGATCCTTACACAATAT
>CAIGRP010092623.1:0-27447 GCA_903798385.1 Fraxinus cuspidata | reverse complement strand
CGAACCCTTCTTGCATCATATATTTAGAATTGCAAGCTGAAGGCTTGATGTGTTCGAAGTACAAAACATAGTTTCATCACACTGAAAATTGTGTCACTCAGGCTTGATTTAACATCTAAAAACTTATGAACAGCTTATTCCTCCTCTCTTTTCACATATGCACAAAAAGAAGCAGAAAACAAAAAATTTAATGAAAGGAGCTAGAGACGAGCTTCTCCAAAATTGGGAACTTNACTGAAAATTGTGTCACTCAGGCTTGATTTAACATCTAAAAACTTATGAACAGCTTATTCCTCCTCTCTTTTCACATATGCACAAAAAGAAGCAGAAAACAAAAAATTTAATGAAAGGAGCTAGAGACGAGCTTCTCCAAAATTGGGAACTTCAGATCACATGAGATAACAGAGAAACACAAGAATGAAGCAAAACAAGAATGCACAAAAGGTCAATACTGTCTACAAAATATGGGGAAGTTGAGAATCCAATCTCTGCTGCAACTCTTTGATCTTTTCTGATAGCTCAGCCTTTTGCTCCTTGTAGCTCAGCAGCAGGTATTCTTTTCCCTCTATCACTTCCTTTAACTCACTCACTTCCTGTCTCAGCATCTCAATCTTTCCCTCGTCTCCTCTCCCTTTTTCCAAGGACTCCAAATTACTTTCAACTTTAAGATACGCATTTAAATGGCCATTCCTGCCTCCGGATGGCCATGCAGGAACCGTAGGGGGATTGTTACTAGAATTCACATGCCCCACGCAATGATCAGCTATTGCCTTTCTTAATCTCTGTATTTCCCTCTCGGAATCAAATATGTCCCCGTTTGCAGCATCCAACAGTGATTGGAGATGGGAAGAATGTGAAAGCTGAGCCCTATGAGAGTTCTGAAGTTCGGTAATTTGATCCTGCATTTCCAATATCATGTCATCTCTTCTTTTTAACTGCTGTCTCAGCTTTTGTATCACTTCTCGCTTGCTGAAAATATCAGATCCAGATTCTGAGACACATGGTGAGTCAGAGCTGTTTGACCGGTGGAATGGCTTCTGGGGCAGATCAAGACGATCAGGAGAAGATGCCCAGATTACACCATTCTCTTTGCTAAGCTCAGAAGCAGGCACAGTCACTAATGGAAGAACCATTTCGGGTTCTGTCATCATTTGGCCGTTGCACCGTTGTTTGATTTCCACCACGTTTCCAGATCCTGTTCCATGAAATCACTTGAAGAATTGACATTTGAATGTATGCATACTTTTTGATAAGCGAGAACCTCACACATGCAAATATATATAAACTCATCACATCTTCTAGAAAAATCAGTACAAAGCAATTTGTTCATAAAATAAAATAATCTTT
Organism: Fraxinus cuspidata; assembly: GCA_903798385.1. Taxonomy (NCBI): domain Eukaryota; kingdom Viridiplantae; phylum Streptophyta; class Magnoliopsida; order Lamiales; family Oleaceae; genus Fraxinus; species Fraxinus cuspidata. Next base: position 26,100 of record CAIGRP010092623.1, on the reverse strand, counting down.
AAAAGGAAAAAAAAAATGTACAAGTTTCAATAAAAACTCAACTCTCTGAACAACTCAAGGATAGGATCAGGACTGAAAGGTTTACCTGAATAACAATTGTGGCAACCATTCTCATCTTGAGGAAAACAATAAGCATTTGAATGCATATGGCTGGTCCTTGACTTCTTCTCATCAGTAGATTTTCCATTTCCTAGATTATAAACAACTCTTTAAGAGAATATAACAAATTTACATACAACAAGAACGATTAAAATTTTATTCCCATTAAACTGCAAGCTTGTTCGGGAGAGATTTTTCAAGTGAATTATTTTTTTGGAGAATGTGTGGTTGAAAAGTTGGGAAAATCTGTGTCCCATTAAATTTGGGGTAGAAAATGATTTTGGGGAAAAATGATTTTTAAAAAATCATTCCCAAATAAGCTCTAAGAGTCTACGTGAATCTTTTTCCATACCTTTTAAAAGATTGTTACTATTTTCAGGTCGTTTGGCGTCAAGGACCTGCTTCAGCTTAAATCCCAGGCGAATTGATATTGTACTCAACAGAGCACCGCCTGCGATAAGGACCCAGTTTGGGCCCTCAACCTGCAAACCTCTGGAACTCCTAGGTGCCTCGTTGGTCCTTCGCTTCATGTCAAAATCTATCGAACAAATGGACGGGGAAACTTCTGGTGCATTCAAGTAAGCCCTATATCCAAAGTTCAACACAAGTTCCTTAATAAGCCAAAACATACTTGGCTAAAGCTCAAATCGCTCCAATGTCAGAAAAAGTATTACAAGTCTAACAACTAAAGGACCTTCATGAGTGAATAATGGAACAACCAAATAGTGAAATTTTGTCCTAACTCTCATTTCTCAGTCTACAAGCAACAGAGATAGTCTAATTGGAGAGGGCGTATCATAAGAATATCGGGTAACATTGGCTATCTAAAAGTTAAATCCATGTTTAAAGCAGCAGTTACACCCCTTTTGTCTTATTTGGGTTGGACAGAAAGACATGCTTATGGACCGAGTCTGTAGCTACATTAGTAGATATCTAACTGATAAAATGCTTAATTGGGACAATAACTGATTCAAACTGTACAAGTCCCAGCAGGCTAAATCATTACTTCCCCAAAAGTCCTGCTGAACTAGAAGTAAACCAATATCTCTATTTGGGATTCTCAAGGTAGGCTGCTACCCATTTTAAAATTCTCATCACCTGGAGCGCTTCTAATTCTCTAAACAGAATGGAAATAAATAGTTGGAACGTTTTCACTTTGCATCCAATATCAATTTCTGTAACAGAGGAAGTAACAGAAAGTGAAATATGAACATGCTAGGAAGACAAGCAATAGCAGGTGCATGCTGCAAATTAAAAACGTGTAAAACTCTGATATATACTATTCAACCATAAAACCATGCAACTAACTTTTACATACTCCAGCTATTGCCACGACTTCTGTGGAATATAGTAAGCTTTTGGAGTGCAAGTTGCTGCATGAAAAATCACATATGACAAATAAAATGAAACATTCAACAAAATTCATGTACCACAGTCGCAAATTTGACGTCCAACGACCAACTCGCTACATTAAATGAGTTTCGGTAAGAAACAGCTGGAACCAAAAGTTCATATAAGCAAATAACCTAAAAATGAACTATAAGAGCATTACACCTTGCGTTACCACACAAGTCACACTTCTCGTAGAATTTGTATGGGAGTTGTTAATCCTGTTCAATTATCACATTCAAATTGCCCATGCAATCTTCTTCAACATTATTGAAACATAAACAAAAATAATTAATATTAATTATTCTTGCTAGTCACTACCATCAAAAGAAGAGAAAATAGCAGCAGTCACTTACAGGTCACCCAAGCCTCCCCAACTTGGAAAAAGATAAATATCAATCAACACCTTCATCCCAGTGGTGGCTGAAGATATCCTACCAACTTTATTTTTTGCTTATCATAGCTTGTAAATGATCTCGCTGCTGTCTATATCACCTTTTTCTAACTCTGACCATGTGATTACTCTCTACTTCACATTATAATTACATCCTCGTATCGCAACGTATAAATGCAGAGCTCTTAACATTTCAAAAGCGACACTGGGAAAACTTGAATGCTTATGGCTCTGACTTTAACTCAAATTGAACCATTCTCCATTCTCCATGAAAAAATGAAAAAAATTATAAAAAATAAAAAAGTCACACTTATGCATTACTAATGAAAAATTAAAATAAAAAGCTACCAATTCGTTACTCAGTTCTAATTCTTGTTCCATTTCGAATTATAGTCTTTCCACACAAACTTCAATAACTACAATCTAAACAAAAAAAATAGGAAAATAAAATGGACAATCACCAACACAAAACAACCCCATAGCTTCTCTAACAAAACTATTAGTAAATACAATTTATTAGTACAGGAAAGAGAGAAAAAAATCTTTCATACAACAAATGCACTCACGAATATATAAATCGGCATGAGGACCAATATATAGTATAAAATGCGTCATAATTATTGCACATAGAGGGGAAAAAAAATAGAGTTGCTAAACACTTACAGCAATTTATAGCGACGGCGTCAAATCAAGATGTATTGAAGGCAAAAACAGTAGCATCAGCTGAAAATATCACATATTTAACATCAATCCGCGATAAGAAAAAGGGTATTTTTAGGGTTAGGGTTTTCTTGATTGGTGAAAAAGAGCAGTGACCAGTTTCTGCCAGGAAGAGACAGAAAGTATGAAGGAGAGAAAAATAAAATAATTATAAATAATAAAAAAAGAAAGGTAAATGCTAGCATGAATGTGCCAGAGTAAAATTTTATATCCAGATAAAGTAAGTACAATTAGGGAAGCGTAACAAAGAATCAATTTTTGTGGCACGACGAAGTTTGTTCTGGCAATATAATTTTGTTTGGTGGAAACGTGCAATTGGTGGGGCCTGAGCCTTTTGAGGTGGTTGGTTAGGGACGCGATGACATGTTGTACTTACTCAGCAAGTTCGTGTTTGGTACGAGAGAAGAGTGATTAGACGGGAATTAATAATTTTCAAGGACAGAAAAATGTTTCTTTCGTCTTACCAAACACCACTTTATTGTCTGTGGTCCTCATTTTGTCATGAAATTTGGCCCTTGTTTGGGCTCTTTTTTTTTTTTTTTTTTTTTTTTTCAAGAAAATACATTTTGAAATGGTAAAAAATTAGAGAATGTGTGGTAAAAAAATAAGATTTTTTTATTTACGAGTAAAATTATTTTATAGGAGAATACGTGGTTGAAAATGAATGTTGAAAAAATGAGTTATTATAAAAAAGAAGCCCAAACATGGGCTTGATTTTTCTCATAATTATTTTTGTCTAACTATAGTTGGAACATGGAAATCCAGTGAAATTATAGTAGCAACATTTATGGACTTGATAGCATTATATTTGTTTTTGTAATCTTTATCAACATAACAATAATAATCTTTGATCTAAAAAAGTGAATATTGTACACAAACATACTAAGCTTGAATAATCGAATTTATAAACCAACGTATCACTAATGAAACTTATCATTGGATGCGAGTAGAACCAGCTTTGAGCTCTATATAACAAGACCTCGGATCTCGTCATGTCGAGTCTAATGTTGTATTCGACCCAAATCGAAGAGTTTGGAATATATATGATTATATTATCAAGTTCAGGTCGAATATGATACATTTATCTTCAAGAATATAACTAAATTGAGTTTATCATTACTTTGGCAAAAAAATGTTCACAAGTTGTATGGAACGCACTCAAATCAACCGATTAAAACATTTTGACAAGACAATCTTGGATCGGAGATTAGCCTTTAGACTACGGTAGACCTGGCAAACCACCATCCTCAACCTATCAGAATCTCAACATGGTACTTGAATGGCTTTAGTACCCATTCCCAATCACATTAATCATAATTAGGGTGATGTCGATTTTCGTTTACTTGTCTAGAAAGGGCATTCTTCATGTGGTGGAGCTAAGCAATTATAGAATCTTTTTACCCAATATAACATCAACTTTTTATCATGATCTCACTAAACGAGACCGTTCCTCCTACCCATTAATTTGACAAGTATTTTTTACAAATAATCGTGACCTTTAATTTAATTCAATCCAACGCTCAAAATTATTCAATTAAAACACTATAGAATTCTTAAACTTACTTCCAAACACCCTAATTACCTTACATTAATCCCTAAAATCTCTCAACAACATCCTAATTTTTTTTATAATCTTACTCCATTCTCAATCACCACCCAAATTCATCATCTCTCTGGCGAAATTGAATCTCCAAACCATCACTGCCTGAAAATAATTCCTTTGCCCATGTGTAAATTTTAGGAGGAGTCTCATTGTCATGTCAAATTATTTATTTAGGAGAAAGCAGAATAAGAACTGAATTGATTTTTTCATGTATGATTCTGTATGCATACAATTGTTCTTCAGCGAGAATCTCACACGAGTTTTCAATTTTGCTATTTCGATCCTTCTGCATGGTTTTAAAACTCATTATATCATGTTTTTTAATCTGATTTTCCTCTAATATTCAAATTATGAGAGATTTTTAATTTTCTAAATCTGAATTTCAATTATAAAACCCTCCAATTTCTAATTCTCATTAAATTAATCATGCTTCGTTGAGAGTTATAATCGTCCCTTTTTATTCCAATATTTTGAAATTTTTGACATGAAAGGATTACACATTCATTATAAATGAATTATTTGAATTCTTGATTCCTTAATCATGAACTAACTGTTAATTTGACTAAAACGCATAATTTGGACTGATTGCTTCAGGGGTGGAAGATAATTGTTGGCTCATATTTATTAATTATTTGTTTGACATATAAGTGGCCTAAGACAACATTTTGAATGCTTTAAGGGAATTCAAGTGAATGCCCGTTTTGTTTCTGATTCAAAGACTGAAAATTTGAGACGAGCAGGGGATGAGATGACGAAAAGTGTTGTTACGAATGATGTGTTAGATGGAGGACTTGGGTATGATAGTATCCCGGCCGAGACCTCCTTATCACGTGTTTTTCCATATTATCTTTACTCTCTTCAATTTTGATGTAAAATTCGAGTTTAATTTGTTGTCAATCGAGGTAGTTCAAAATGGAGTTTTTGCATTCTAATTTCTTGTGAGTTGTAAAATTCGGGTTAAATAGTTTTGTTGAATTTAACATAAACTATGATGTAATGTATATATAAATCTCATTTCCTTTACTGGTCCGTGATTATTGATTTATGTGGACATTGGGCATCTGGTAGATTGTTGGTTTAAGTTGTGCATAACTTTGTCAAACCACAATGGTGATAAATTCAGAACATTTCTTTCCAATAATCACTTTTAGTAACTAAATAAACTTCATCGATAGTTTTTGTTATTTGTTGAGTCATCAAAGCTTCGGCATGTAAGAGCCCATCTGACTAACATTCGACAATAATATCTGAATCTTTACAACAAGAAAGGGAAAAGGCTTTGGTTAATGAAATGATTGCAAAGCTTAAAACTGACACATGCATCACAAGCAATGGCAGAAGCTGCTGAACTCAATGGGGTGCCTATGTAGATAAGTAAAAAGGCAATAACAAATGTCCATTACAGGATGCAAATACAATGGATTAATAATGGAAATGCATGGAGTAAAGTCTATTTAGTCTCAATTAATCAGCCGAAACAGTTTTGGAAATAAAGCTTGGGGCTCTCCAAACCATTCCAAATAAGAAAGTGCAATACAAAATGTCAAGCTAGAACACTCACATTTGTTTCACATTGAATGAAAGTGGTACTGTTGATAGAAAAAAAAACTACAGTAAATTAGATATATTAAGGAGAAATTTCGATAAATCAGAAATACTAAGAAGATTAGATGAAACTTGAACTAGTATCACAACCTTGATACATTCGAACTCAAGGTAAGAGATGATGATAGAATGCGTCTTAGCAAATTGCAGCCCTCTTGTTATGCCAAGCACTGAGTCTGTTTTGATTAATCTCTTGTCAACAACATTCACCAGCATCCATGTGCACATTCACAAGAATATGGAGTAAAGAATAATCTCTTGTTACCAACATTGATCAACATTCATTTGTACATTGCTTGGCTTGAAATTCTAACTCGAAATTTGGATCCTACATGAAAGAAAAACAACTTATTACACAAACACATAAAATACTGACTTACCACTGAAATAACAAAAAATAAAAATAAAAAATACTTAGATGCTTTAGTCCATTTGCTCAATATGCCCATTTACATTTTTCTTAGAGTTCTTGGGACATATCTTCTTATCATGGCTTGATTTTTTGCATAGTGCACAATAACACTTTTTATTTTTTTGTGCCAACTCAATACTTGATTTGAACCTCCCTGAAGTAAGATGGTGTTTTCCCTTGCCTTTTTCATCATTCCTTCCTTTTGTTACTGAAATATTGGGATCTGATATCACAAATTGAGATCTCTTCTCATTACAACTATCTAACTGATTTGGAGAAGTTTCAACAGGAAACCTTGTTCCAATATCCACTCTGTAAATCTGCTCATGTACTTCTTCAATAGCTTTGATATATAATTGGTATCCTTCATTCGATTCGGCAACATGACAAGCTAGTTGGGTTGCTATCCTACACATATGACCTAGTCTCAATGCCTTTGTACATTGTTCATCATCCTTAATCACATTTTGTTCTGATTCTGCACTCCTAAATTTATTTGCTCCTTGCATCCACCTCTTTTTTATAAAATCAGAAGGAAGTACGTCAATGTCTTCACGAATAAGTACTTTGATAATATGACTGCAAATTATTCCCACAAACTCAAAATGTTGGCATTCACATTTTCCTTCATGATTTGCAAATTATATCTTACTTTAAACTTCTCAAATTCTCTTTCTCTATGTTGAACTATGTATGTCGCACAATCATAATTCACTTCTTCAACTCTGTAATCCTTGACTTTCATCCACTCTTCTTTAAATTTCTCAAAAATATTTCTAGTATATACTTTTAATGCATGCTTTAGAAGTAAAGTATCATCATTAACAATTCTATATTTATGTTCTGATTCAAAGTCCTCATCATTCTCCCTTTTTACAATTGAAGCTAAAGCTTGATCATATTTTAGAACAAAATCATGAAAGTTAGTTCGAGAAGTAACAAAGCTATCAAAAAATGAGTTAATACTTTCACTACGTCCAGTAGTGTTCATGTCAGCAAAAAATAATCCGCGATTATACACTGGAACCCAACTATCACGTATTACGTATAAATTTTGAAGCCATTTGTTACTTTCCAAACCATACTCTACAATCATTTCCTTCCATTTTTTCTCAAAAACTTTGACTTTATACGTAAAGTGAATGCAACTTTTCATATCTTTCTTGAAATTTGACTTCTTGTAATATATATGTGATAAATTTTCACCAATTTTTTTCATGATGTACCAAAGACATAAACGATGATGAGTGTGAGGAAGAACCTTAGTAATAGCTGCCTTCATTGCTTGATCTTGGTTAGTTATGATACACGTGGGATAACATCCTCCCATTGCATCAAACCATGTTTGAAATAACCACGAAAATGTTATCTCTGTCTCATCTTGTAATAATGCACAACTAAATTGTATAGATTGAGAATGATGGTTCACACCAGTAAAGGGAGCAAAATGCATATCATGTTTGGTTGTCCTATAAGTTATGTCAAACGTTACAACATCACTGACTGAACATTTTAGTCTCATTGTATCACATAATAAAATTGTGGGTTTTTTGCTTGCTTCTTTTGAAAAAATGTGAGGACAGACTGGGCATCACCGACTTCTAACTATTTAAGTCTTATACACCTTAAGTGGTTATAACAATCTCTCCCATTAAAACCAATAGTATCACCACCAAGAATCGAGACAACTTTGGCAACTTGTATATTCTCATTCTGAATGCTTCAAAAAGATATTTTGCTAATTTAGGCATGCTTCTATTTGACCTCATTTTTATCCTTTTCAGTGGTGAAACAAATTTATGGTTGTGATCATCTTCAAATGCTTTAACAATCCAATAGCACCATCAATATCATTTGAGATTCGCATGTTAGCTTTACATCCACCTCTAATCGTTGAGCAACTTCTTCTTTTTGTAGAACTCTCTTTGTGACAGCTCTCCATTTCACTTGATCCTTCAACAATTTTCCTACTATGATATTTTCATTCATGTGAGCACACAAATTTAACAAGGGTAACTTCATTTATATGTTGGCGTGACTTAACTGATGTTCGAGTACGAATCAAAAACCATTTTGTCGTCCAAAATCTTCGTAGTATGCCCTTGCTCCCTCTGACGTCTTAAATTTCATCCCAATGTAAGGTGTTTTGCCTTGTATTGATGATGACCCAATCTCATCATATTGAGACACATGTATACAATTGCCACAATTGGTTGCATCCATCTACAAAACAAATTTGGAAGAATCGGTCAATGATACTGATTGCATAGAATTACCAATAATCAAATTCATTGTTGAATAATTCATACCTGTATTTTCTTAGCAAATTGTAGCATACTTCATTTTTAAGTATTCCTCATGGAACTAGATAATAACATTTTATTAACCATTTTACTAACACTTCAAGCAAATTAAAATTCAATTAAAACCTTTAAATCACAGATGAATCAAGCATTACACTGAAATTGATACAATACTGCCGCCACTGAAGCAATCAATTCAAATTATGCCTTTTAGTCAAATTAACAGTTAGTTCATGATTTAGGAATCAAGAATTCAAATAATTAATTTATAATGATTGTGTAATCCTTTCATGTCAAAATTTTCAAAATATTGGAATAAAAAAGGACGATTATAACTCTCAACGAAACATGATTAACTTAATGAGATTTAGAAATTGGAGGGTTATATAATTGAAATTCAGATTTAGAAAATAAAAAATCTCTCATAATTTGAATATTAGAGTAAAATCAGATTCAAGAACATGTAATGCAGTTGTAAAACCATACAAAAGGATCGAAATAGAAAAATTGAAAACCCATGTGAGATTTCTGCTGAAGAACAGTTGTATGCTTACAGAATCATACATGAAAAAATCAGTTCAGTTCTTATTCTGCTTTCTCCTAAATAAATAATTTGACATGATAATGGGACTCCTCCTTAAATTTACACATGGGCAAATGAATTATTTTGTTTGGAGATTCAATTTCGCCAGGGAGATGATGAATTTGGGTGGTGATTGAGAATGGAATAAGATGATAGAAAATCACGATGTTGTTGGGGATTAATATAAGGTAATTAGGGGGTGTTTGGAAGTAAGTTTAAGAATTCGATAGTGTTTTAATTGATTAATTTTGAGCGTTGGATTGAAAAATTAAATTAATGGGTAGGAGGAACGGTCCCGCTCACTAAATCACACATTAGAGCATCTTCAACCGTATGTTGAGGTAATTTAGATTTACTAATTTACTTGCCTTTTCTGTTTCAACTAATGTTAATTTTAGTTTCTTTTCACCTATAGATTTTGTGAATGTCTTTAAGTAGAAGCATTTACATGAAATACTCACTCATAATTGCAATTAAAAAATGGCATCACTTAAACAAAGTTATAATACTACTTTTTTTTCTTTTAATCTTTTTTCACCCCAACTCCATTTTGGCAAACAATTAAATTGAGTTAATGTCCTTGATAACTAAAAAAGGAAACTCTTTTTAATACATTTGGTTAAAAAAAGAAGAAGAAGATCTTTTAGATAAGATACTAAAATCTGAAGCTATTTTCCATTTTGTAAGTCTTAAAAAAAGAAAAATTCCTCATTGAGTAGAAGTTGACTAGTTCTTCGGCCCTTCGTCAACTTTGGGCAAGGGCGACTCAGGGGTAGGTACGTCATGTGGTACAAGGTAGCTTTGCCCTTGTTTGTTGCAAAATGCATTCCGAGGAAAAAATGGGACTCAAACAAGCTCTTTATTATTGTAAATATTATGGATGTGTTCGAGCTTATTTTTTGCAAACATAAGTTTTATAATAATTATTTTTTGAAAAATGTGTGGTTAAAAAATATGAAATATTTTGGTTTACGTATAAAATTATTTTATTTAAAAAATATATCGTTAAAAATAAGTTTAAAAATGACTTTTAATAGAACAATCATGCTACATATACATCATGGTTGACAAAAAAGTTTGGCACTCTTCCATATGACAGCATTTACACAATTAATTTTAAACACATCTCATCGTTGCTTAGATTCCTTCCTCCTAGGGGATGTAATATTTGGTGTCAATCAAGGATGTACATCTAATTTAATTCTTTATAGTACGAGGTCAAATAGGGGCTATATCAAACAAAGTATTTAATAATGAAGCAATTGACATTGAACTGGATTTTGGAGTATTTTTTTGTACTTGTTGGTGAAGCTTGTGTTCCTTTCAAAGATTTCATCATTTCCCTTTTGGTTCTTTTTACAGCATCCATGTGCAGAAATCAATGCCATTGTTGAAAAATGTTTAGTGGTACATTATGAGATTTAATTCTTTAGGAGACTTCTTGTATTAAGATTTCATGTTCCATCATGGAAGGTTAAGCTTGTTGGAGTAGTTCAAACTTGAGGTTTGTAAATTGTTTAAGAGTTAGGGGCATATATGAAATTTTCATAAACCTCGGTGGAGGTCTATGTAATTTGCTCTTTTTATGTTTATTCAATGTAGAATTTACCTTAATATATCCCATAAGATAATAGCTCGTTTGAACAGACAAATTTTAAAAACTAAGTGTTGCTCGTTAATGGGCTCTACTACTATATTAAGCTTTTAAAGTTTCGTCTTAAAATATCAACTTGATTTAGAGAAGTGGTAGCCCAATACCTTATATGTTGATTATTTAATTTACATTTATTCAATGTAAAATTTATGATTTAATAGTTTTCATTGCTAGAGTACTTACCTTGTCCAACTAGACCAAAATTTGAGAGGAAACTCAACAAAATTGTCTCTTTATGCGAGAAAAATAATGGAAAAAGATGATTACGAATTTTCGCAAGGTTTAAATTGGTCTTTTGACCTATAACGAAGAAATCCTTTTAAAATCTCAGAGGTACTGCCCTCCTTCCACTAAAAAAAAAACGAAGAAACCCTTTTAAGTAGGAAATAAGTAGAAAAATTACAAGGTGTCAATTTGTCAATGGTCTTTAGAAGTAGATTATCTTGAAATTATGTCATCAGTAAAAGAAACTAATGAAAATAGCAGGCAAAAATGGACAGAGTTTACCAATAGATAGTACTTATAAAACTTCATACAAGGAAATAACATTATGGCTTTCACATTTCTAAACTTTTTCTGTTGTAGTTAGTATTACAACAGTATAATAAAAATCCTGATCAGTTTACAATAACAAAGTTTATACATTTCCCCTTTCTTTGACCAAAAAAATCGAAAAATGAATGAACAAATTCCACTCGTCGTTACTATACATCTCTGTTTAAAATTTTCTGCTATTTTAACAAGTACACAATTCCTTGGTCTTTAACTGGATGATACCTTTGCTGAGTTGTGAGCTTGAGATCATGAACCATGCTACACGAACATAGGGGATGACCGAACACACACACCTCGAGGGGCGGTCATTATTTTATTCACGCGGGGCCCACGTGCAATGTGAAGGTCGGTCACCCGAGGTGTCAACCATTTTTCAGGTAAAGTGGCTTTATTCTGATATCACAGATTATTGACTCTGCATAAAAGGACACAGGACGAGACGCTTCAGCTACTAGACCTATCAGTACAAAGATAAGAAATAAAGGATTCTAATTTGATGTCACTAGAGCTCGAATGATGACTATTTCTCTTTTGAGTTTGCCCTTTTCTTTTCCACCTAGAAGAGGCAGAAAAATTCAAGGATTCTAATTTGATGTCACTAGAAGAAAACAGTAGGAAGCCATCGCTAAACATAAAAGACCTCGAATGCGTTGGTCAATGGAACTTCTATACGTGTGGTTCACCATGTGGCCAAACGAAAGCAGCTCAGGGATAAAACCACTCCAGACTGCCTAAAAAAGAGGAAAAGGGGCAATTAAACATACCCCGTGCTTGCACTTGTAGAATCAGGTTTGTTGCTACCAAGCAGATATGAAATGACTATTTCATTCCATATATCAGGTACTCCGGGTAGACACCAGTGGCTACAATCAGATAAAGATGGCCAGTCACTCCAAGTACCCACATGTGCATCACTTCGAAATGCCGACATTGGAGTTATATGCAAAACCGTAACAGGAACTGTCATATTGTTTACTACCTCGAATACTGTGTCTGAAAATGTACTACTATCTTTACCCCTGGCTTCTATAAGAGGAAACTTCGTGACATTGCATTGCCTCAGGGTTAGATTCCTGGTGCAAAAACAAAACAACATTTTTTTAATAAATCTCTCACAATGAGCCAAAATACATGATAAAGAATTAAGGTGCAAATGGTGCAAATAGAAATTGCACGCTAATTGTAGCAACAGCTTCAGTATGAAAAATGTATCAGTTTCCAAATCCTTTTAAGGGAATAATAACCAAAATTTTACAGATCCCTCAACTTTTGAAGGCAAAAACGTGTATCGGAAGTAAGATGAGGTGATCTCTAAGGAATTTGAGCCATGTCTCAACGCTTTTGGCATATAATACCAGTTAAGGTAAAATTAATAAACTTGTTCCATTTTAAGAAAAAAGGATAATATGATATTGAAGAGGACCTGTGAAAGATAAAGCAAGGAATACCAACATTTATATTTGCAGCACAAGAAAATACAAATTTGATGGCATGCATATGGAGAGCTAAATATTGTTCAAAGAACAGCATGGTACCTCCAGTGAGAAGGCTCAAAAGTTCGGAAGAAGACCCTCGTTCTTTTCGGATTTATCATCCTCTCAACCCATGATGCCCAAGTGTTTAATGCTGTTCTGAAGGCAGAGGCAATTTGCATTCCAAGCTTCAATGAATTACCAACTTGAAAATAGCATCCCCTGTCAAGACAAGAAATTCAGAAGTTAGCTTAACACATACATCAAAAGACAGCCATACAAAGTGAGTCTCTCATCTGGAACAAAAAACTAATTAACTATATTTAAAAAAATTACTGTGAGCTGCCAGTTAATCAGATTTTATGTACCATTGTTCTCTCCAACACTAACATGTCAGACATCATATGCAGACAGATTAATGTAAAGAACATTAAAAGTACAGTATGATATTATGTATCTTAATATAACTGACCATTAACAACTTATGGGCAAAAGCTTGAACTGACCATGAAAAATGCGAGTCTATAACTTATCATCTAGATTAGTATATGACTCTCAAAAACCTATCAAGATGATTTAGGATGTCCAAGTCTAATGTGAATTTCCCAAATCAAGAAACTTATAAGCGGGACAGTTAAAAGTTACCTAAAAAGGACAGAAGGAATCCCTAAGCAATAATGCAACAATTTTGAGCAATTACGTAAGAACTGTTACATGTCATTACCCAAGGGGAGAAAAATGTAATTGTGTACCAGAAGATTCAGGACTATATGTTATTTAAGCTAGCTTGCCTTTTTCAGGCATAGGATAGCAATCTATTTTTCGTATAATCATAACCCATAATATATGATTGGTTTGGGAATTTTTAAAACCGTGAATACTGCTAAAAATAATACAAGTCCAAGTAATCATGAATTTGCACGTAGAATTAGAAAATAAATTACTTTTAGGACCAATTAGATTTCCCTTTTATTTGATGATATCATAGGGACTGGAATGCAATCATATTTTCTTAACAACATTCTTTTTATAATCTTCAATACATCATAAATGACAAATATTTTATTTGATGCCCTCACTTTCCAAACTATAGCAAAATATACAATATCATCAAATTCCCCTAAGAAACAGAGTAGTAACAGCTCGGGACGGAGCCAGAAAATGATGTTATGATAGGTAGGAATTTAAAAAAATCGTGCCACAAGAGATTTGAGTTTAGGAGGTTAAACTCATGACATTCACGACAAAGAGTGTACGAAAAAATGATATAAAAGAAGTCTAGATGTCTCACCCTAAGATGTCGTACTAGATCTTTTTATCTTTTCTTATCAAATAGAAAATCAACGCTTACTTTAAAAAAATATATAAACCGACCGAATCATGATCGAAATAAGCAAATTATCATATCCACTAATCGAAAACTAGGAAATCATTTAATGAATACTGCTCTAGGCGATCAGCCTTTCCTGACAACTGAAAGTTTTTGTCGAAACACACAATCAATAATACATCACTAAATGTTATTGTCTTAAAATACTGTTTCGGTAGACATCAATCTTCTCTATCACTACATTTCATAGTGAGTGAGGAATCACATCCAAAATGAGAAAAGTCGATTAAAAATTTTGAGGGTCCAAAGAAATTAGATTTAATTCACGTCCATGTTTGGTTCAGTTCCAAGAATATACTTATATATAAATTAATTTATAAATAAGCCATTGTTTGATTAACATTATTGAAAAATGCATTCTTACTCTACTCATTTTTAACCACACATTCATCAATAAAATAATATTACACGCAAATCCAAAATTTTTCCTTGTTTTTTAACCATATATTTTCTATCACATCACTTGAAAAAATGTATTCTTTTTATTGACAAGATCAAATCTAGAGCAAGTTCTTTATTTTGATCATAACATTTATTTCGTGATCAAAATACGTAAATTCTTTCTTATAAGTATGAATAAGTAATATATGAAAATATACTTAGAAATAAAAAAATTAATTACTTTTAAGTTTAGTAAAACATGTAGTGTCTCTAACTATTAAGAAAAGTAATTTATTTTTAGATTTGATCAATACAAATTATCCATTATAAAATTTACTTAACCAATCTAAGTAAATGTAGTCAAACATGCATTAAATAAAATACCTAATTTGGAAATAAGATATTCACATTTCATAATTGTCATGAAAAATGTATTTAATAATTGTAGTCTCTTTAACAAAATTTGGATAATTGAGCATTGGGCTTGGGTTGGGATTCAAATTAAAACTGGGTTAACACAAATATTTGGGTCAAAATTGAGTAGTTTATTCTTAATTTTCCATATGTGCTGGGGGCAATGCTGGGCTATAACCCAGCTCAGCCCCCCACTACATTCTCCCCTAGTAACAACTGTAATAGCAACATCATCAAAGATGATTAATCGGTTAAATCTTAGAAGACATGGAAGTAAAGCATTAAAGCACCACAGTTTAGTGGCTTTGGGCTGTTGTGAGTGTAATTTGCTCAAAATTATGTGATTGTTTCTTAGTGCTTTTAAGTGCTTATATGTTGCGGGTCCTATGGAATGTGGGAATAAATTGTGGGTCCTAAGAAATGCATGGATAAAAATATGTTTATTAGCTTAATTTATAGTTAAGTTTTGCCAAAAATGCTCTTTGTCAAAACAAGAAAGTGAGACCAAGATTTTCGTTTTATTTTGTTTTGCTACAATTAAATTGGAAAACACCAAAAAGTTCCTAAAAACAATTTTGATCCAAAAACTCTTGAAAAAGTTCACCTAGCTCAATGTAACCAACTAAGCAATTTTAAATTCCTCACCCAGACACTTAACCTCTGTCCAACTCAGTTAATAAAGTGAAGCAATTGAACACAATCAATCCTAAGCAGTTAAGTTAACAGAATCATTTTCTCAAGAAAAAAGGTTTTCCTTGTTAAGAACTTCAATTGTACTATCTACGGTATAAAGAGAGAGGTGTCTGGAGGAGGAGCTGATCGTAGTGAGAGCTTTTGTATATTTACTTATAACTGCATGATCTAATAAAAACACTTTCATTCAATCACTAAATGTATAGAAACGGAATAGATGGGCCAATGAGAAATTCATGCTTAAAGGAAAAAGGAAACTTACATTCCAAAGATCTTCCCTGGAACCCACCATTGACCAGAATTGAAAATAAGAACATCTGAATCAATCCACGCCCTACTGATATCATCCAATTTGTCCAACTTAAGTGTTGATCTAACTCGCCTTGGCACATGTTTAGGTGCCCAGTAGTGTTGCACAAGGAAAACTGATCGGTAGAACTCGATAGTGAAGTTAAAGGAACTGAACCTTACGCCTAAAAATCTAATTTGTTTCGTGATCTTGTTCCCATTGACTTCATACGCACTATTCTTATCTTCCAGACCAGTCATCAGTAAACATATTAAAGACTCCCACTGTGTTCTACTCATCGAATCACCAACAAAAACAACTCTTTTATTTCGGAGTGTTTCCAAAACACGCTGCACATTAACTCTCGGAATAACACAATTCTTTGGCTTCCACATCCATTTTATATAATCGTTATCCGTTCGACCATTGTCCAGGCAGTTGAATCCTTGCTCTACAAAAGGGCATTCCGACGCATTGTACAAGGGGTAACTATCATCCAGTACCCAATTTCCATCAAATACATCACATGTATCTTCTGAACCACTGAAGTTGGAAAATCTATCCTCGTGGTCATGGAACGTATGGGTGAGATTCGGTAGGACATATAAGTACCCACAACCAATAACAAAGAAAAAGGAAGCTAAAGAACCAATCACAATTAGTGCACAAAACAGGCGAGGAACCCAAGTCTTCCTACAAAATCTGGGGCTGTTAATACTTGCAGCCCTCTGCTTAAAGGAAACACTTCTACTAAAACTACTCATAATCTCAATAGGTAGCTACAAGACCACCACATTTGACCAAATTAGCTTCAAAAATTGGAATCAAGATTACCATTAAAGATCCTTGTAGGGCACTCAATTCATTGGAAACCTTACTGCCATAGAAAACCAAACATTTACCAACCAATCACTATCATACCAAATTTTGCTGCAATCAGTAATATCAACGAACAGCAATTTTGTAACTACAATTTCAAATCATCGAAATACCATGAAGCATAAAATTAATCAAAAATCCAAAACTTTACCCATGCCCATCCAGGAGAGCCTTAGGAATTCAAACTCTGAATCTTATTTTAATCACAACCCAGTACAAAAATCATAAAAAATACAAACGGGCATCCAAGATTTCTCCAGAAAAGCAATCCCAACCGGGAAAGAGTGTGGCTCTTTAAAATCTTGAATCAAATGAGAAGTACAAGAACCAGATACAATGAATAGATTGTTTTTTTATTACTATAACTGTGATTACCAAATAACTAAGCTGGGATCTACTTTAATGACTCTCTGAAGGGCTATGAATAAATAGAGCTTGCAGAAACCTGAAATGAAAAATTGAAATTGGTGGAGATCGAGAAAGTCGAACAAGACTACAAATCAAGAATTAGAACAATAACTACGTGGAATGTAGAACGGTTAGCTATTTGGCAGAGGCTAATTTTGTCAACTCCTTTCAACTAATTATATGTAAGAGTTTGTTTGGCTAGGAGAATAAAAATCCCCGGAACCTTCAATTCGCCTACGTATCATTAGTTAATTAATTTCCTTCATTTAAATGAAGGGTTTACCACTCTTAACTTTCAATAAATTATTAATTGTGTCCCTAAACTTTAATTATCATCAAATTTCACCATTCCGTCACATTCCGACAACTATTGCCTTCCAAATCGTTTCTTAGTTGGCTAATATACTGTTATTGATCTTTTATGTAATCGCTATGTGCACTCTTAAAACATAAGAGGCTTGACAATGTCTTTAGATTAAAATGTTAAATTTTTTTTTTTTGAAGATTTTTATGAAATGGTATAGTGGTAATATGACACAATCGTAGAAGTTCCTTTGCCGTATGATTAACATTTATGCAATTTTTTTTATCAATTTGAGAGACAAAATATGACAAAGTGGTGAAATTTTAAACTAAAAAAAAAAAATTTGAAATTTGTTGACCAACGTGAAATTTCACTGAGAATTTGAAATAAAATTTACCATCTTGATGGAGTAGTATTGGTTCTTGGTCCTATGGAAAAGTTGCTATAAGTTAGTATGACAAAAATAATAATATAGAATAATTTTAGCACCAGTATTGGTTCTTGGTCCTATGGAAAAGTTGCTATAAGTTAGTATGACAAAAATAATAATATAGAATAATTTTAGCACCACTGGTGCTAAAATACCAATTTAGACGTTATATGATATGCTCAATAAATTGTAGAATTAAGTGACTCAATTAAGAATAATGTTATCTAACACTATTTGTATTGAACACCAATTTATGTGCGAGCCTATGATAGAGTCTATTAAATAAGTCAAAAATCATTGTTCCTATAATTTAATACTATTTAGATTGGTTTTAAATATTCTAAATAACATTATTATCTCATTTAATGTCATATTAATATCATCTAGACTGATATTATTTCATAATAGCATATTAAACTGAACTTATCATTTAATGCTATTTATAATATAGAGAGATGTTCTAATAAACCATTATTCAATGATAACAAGAAATGAACCTGCATAGTTGGCTCTAATCAATTTCTTTTTATCATTTCATCAATGTTCTACTCAATAATTATAGCTACTCAACGTTTAAATTAATTAAATATACAAGTAAGATTACTAATTATTAATTTAATAGTGGTTAACATGATGCTAATAATTTGTTGTAAGTACTTGTCGTGTCCCAATTGATTGAACTCTAATTTTAAAATGTTGCAATTCGATTTGACACTTAACGTGAAACTTTAAGGTGCTCAAATATTGATTTGTTAATTAATGCCCTGATTGATTGTAATTTAATGTAAAATGTTGTAATCCGAGTTGACATTATTCGTGAAATTTTAAGGTGCTCAAATGTTGGCTTGTTAATTAGTGTTAAAGTTTAATTTTTATTTGATCAAATTTCAATGTTAATTACATTTAATGAGATCTATAATTTATCAATTCTCATTAAAAAATTAAAAATAAAAATAAACCCCTTAACTGAACTAAGTCAATGAGATTTTATTCTCATTTGAAGAGAACAAGCTTTGACGAGGCAACGCCCAAGTAAATCTCTCCAATTTCAAGACGGAAGTTTGATTTCAATCTATAGGGAACAATATTGATTTAACGTATGAAATGCTTTAGCTTAGCAACTGCATCTCGAGGGCAAAATAATGAGGTTTTTACCTAAAATGTGAAAGCTTGCCATGACATGCCAACCTAATTAATTGTTCATGTATTCCCTTGTCAACTTTATTTATTATTTTTTTATAATTTCATCTCTCGATAATTTGGCCTGTCACATTTTTCACATTTTACATTTTTTAATGAGTAATGCTATTTAATTTCACTGTTGTTTAGCATCAATCTATATACGTCATAATGACTACACTGCCACATAGTTCAATAAATTATAATGCATAAGTAAGAGCTACATGAGGGGGTGTATATATTCAATTCAATTTGCAAGGAGCACGAGTGGAAAAGTCCATCGTTGGAAAGTGACACCATATATATGGTTCGATTGTTGGAAAAAAGATGAAGGTCGATAACATGGAAACTAGAAGCCATGTGGGCTAATTGTCACCATAATCTATCTCAAGTGAACACCAGCGTATCGAGTATACTCGATGCACTTGCTATATATTAAATCAGCATCCACACGGTTACATGGTGTGATGGTTATACCATATTTCTATACAACCCTGAGAATTTTGAATCCTCAAACGATAAATTATGAGGCTCCCTAGCAATCTCTTTTTCATCAACCATGATTGATTCAAACCTAGTTTTTTCATAGCTTTTCAAAAATAAAGGGAGCCCTTTTAAAATAAATAACTTATTTTAACTTTCATAAGAAATATTTTACAAATTTTATATGTTTAGCAAAACAAAAATATATAAGAGATTTCTAATTTTTTTGTTTTTTTGTTTTTTTTTTTGTTGCATTGATATTTTTCTTAAGATTTTTGAAGATGGCAAAACATAACAAAATATAGTACTAGATAACTGTTTAAATTGTAGGCCCATTTTATTCCTTAAAACAATGTGTGTGAAATGTTTGTGGAATGGACAATTTCCATTTTTTAATTTTTTAAATTGGGTGCACAAGACATATATCATGGACTTTTCCTTCCTACTTTTGTCCCCATTCGAACCAGCAAACTCATACTCATATATGGACAAATTTTTGTTTATGGAGTTATTTTACTTTTAAAATATATAGTTTATGGCTCTCATTAAATTAAAATTTTTTTTCTCTCATCTTATCAATTACACATTTTTCAATAAAATAGTATTACACGTAAATTAAAAAAAAAATCCTTCTCTTTTAACAATACATTTAAAAAATATATATATTACTCCTCTCATTATAATCTGAAATAATGGAGCCTAAACACGAGCATAAGATGATCATAATAAAATTGATTTAGAAAAAAATTATTATTTTTCTCATTATTATTCCTGCTTTATGAAGGGACTGCAAGGTAGGTGCCAACCTAGTTAGGATGTAACACTAATTTCCATCATAAAGTAGACCAATTTTACAAAAAAGGGTTTATTTAACCCAATATTCCGTGATGTAAAAAAGCGAGATGGATAGACTATCTCTTGAAAGAGGTCAAGATAACATTTGATACTTTTTTCGAATGAAGCATTGCTAGTGCGAACAAAGTCCTACGTCATTTAAATATGAAGTCTATGATTGGTTTCTACGAGACTCACAATTTATTATACACTTCATCCATAAATTTTGTAGTACTCACTAAGTTACTCAAAAGCACTACCAAAAAAGCATTAAGTTTTCAAAGAAAGTGTATGGAGCATGTAATATATGGAAATTTCATCACTATGGATTTTCTGGCTGGAATTCTTATACAGAAAGTTCAATTTTTTACCTCCATAATTCAATTAAAGCCTACTCCTAGCTATGGATAGCTGATAAAAAGAACTGCATGTTAATCCATCAGTTAATGCCTTTAACCAAATAGTCATTTATACCTTTAAATCAACCCAAGCTATACACGCGCACGCACACACTATTACTGAGATTTTCACTGGGAATTTAAGGTTACATTCAGGGAAAGAAGTGTATAAATGGGTTAATGAAGAAAATTCAAGAACTTTGCTAGCTAGCATGTGTGCATACGTAGGGTTTGAACATGATAACTGATCTCTTGCTTGATTTTCGTTATATTTGGGCTTCGGTGGACTATATACCCTTGATCTCCTCCTTTTTAAAGATACATTTTCTTTATCTTCTAATTAACAACACATTCTTCAATAAAATAATATTACACGCAAACTTAAAACTTTTCTTTATTTTTTAACACATATTTTTCATCAATCTAATGTTATAAAATGCATTCTACATAAAAAAAAAAATAGGGCTTAAACAGGCTGATAGTATAAAATTAATACTACAATCTTGAAACATTTTCTTATTACATCATCAAAGCTGCACATACAAAGCTCTTTAGTCAACAAAATTGTAACAAACCTTTTCTTATCATCACATGGATCTTAATTTATAGAAAAAGAAACCCTTGTAATAATTGGCTTCATCATTACCATTATACACATTTTTTTTTTCAGTTTATACTGGAATCAATTAATAACAGCATAACAATGAAACTGATTCACTCATTAGAATTCCAATTACTCAACGCAAATGAGATCCCCCAAACACATTACCTCCAAATGTATATGATGTTCCTGTTATGATGGCGTTAGAGGTGGAGGCGGAGCCTGGATCTTTACCCATTGTTACTGCCAGCCAATCTTCTGTTGAAGTGGTGGTTGCAACTCCTATAGATGGTCGGTTGTGATTTGCTTGGAGCAGTCGAATTTGCCTTTTTAAGAACTTGACATAGCGAATGGCTTCGTCTAGCATGGATATAGTGTCCATCTTTGTACCTCCGGGCACAAGTCTTTGCAGAATTTGCATTTTTTCGCTTATTTTCTCTCTTCTGTGCCTTGCTGCCACGCTTTGAGGGTCATCGCTTATACGGACATTTTTCCTTTTAGGCTTCCGAATAGTGGCTGGATCAATATCTACTGGTTGCATTGCAGCAATTTTGAACATCATTTCTTTCATGGCTCCTAATTCTTCCTCGGGTTCTTCTTCCACTTCTTGCTTCTCAAGATTCGTAATATGATTGCTAAGTATATTTGGAGCTTGTAATGGAGTCGATGATGAAGAGGGTGTGCAAAGATTTTGAAGAGGATAATTTGTCCAGATTGTATGATCAAAAGTGAATTGATGATCATGACGAAAATGGTGATCTTCCATTACCATATTAGGGTCCCAAGTGGGATTTGTGAATTTTTGATGGTTGATATCCATAAGGTGATCAATAAATCTGATTGGGATCTTTGTACAGAAAGATGGGAAAAAATTGTTTTAATATCAACCCTAAATTAAGCTTCAGAACTTCATACAGAAGTAGAAAAGCTGCGTGTGTATGTGTGAGAAAGAGAGATCAAAGAACTGGGCAGCATTTAAGTAGAAGGGAAAAGGAATTAGATAAGTAGTATTTATTTAAAGAGAAGGAAAAACGTACGAAATTTAAATTTGCAGAGTGGGGTCATCTGCTGTAGTCATAAAGGGCTATGGTTTTTTGTCCTCTTTTCAATATGTACTTTTAATCAAGGAATTCATTTTCTTGATGAACATCATAATCCCTAGAATATCTAGGGTTTTATTCAGAACAGTATAACATAATTACAACAATTAATTGTTGAGTTGAAATCTTGAATGATTTGGCTTAATGCGTTAACCAGTTTAGACATGCATAATCATTACATTCATCTTATATCAAAAGCATGTTTGGTTGTGCTTATTAAAAGTCATTTTTATTGGAGAGTATATGTATTCTAGTATCATGCTTAGCTATATATTATTTTTAAGACCACCTATTCATTGAGAGAGTGAATTCCTAGTTTATATTAAACAAAAGAGGAATACTCCTTAAAAGGGGGACAAAATACCCGACTGCCAACTTAAGAAATAAGATATACTCAGGAGGGCCGTTTGAGCTGATGGACTATGCCTCCAATCAAACATATAACGAAACCAAAAAATTATGAAAATTTAAGAGCTTGTTCTCTTTACTATATTTAGGTCATTTTCAATTTTCGAAAACACAGAAAATATTTTTACTTACCTATTCTCAGAAATGAGTTTAAAATTTACAAAGAAAACGGAAAAAGCCAAAAAAATTGTTTTGGCTGTTTTTAGTTAAAATCAAACCAACACTTCATTTTTTATTTTTTTTATTTTTGAAAACAATTTTTCAAAATGATAAAAAGATCGCGTTTTCAGCAATCTCAAAATGGACACTAAAAATATAAAACCTAAAATGAATTCAAAATTAAAAACTAAAAACTGAAATACAAAAAGAACAGCCTCTAAACTTTCACATGATCTAGTTTTGTACTTGTTACCAAGAAGACACACACAATACTAATATTATAAGTCATAGTTGAAACAACATCTTTAAAAAATACAGGCACTGAAATGGCACATTTAAAATGGAGATTAGAAATTAGTATGGAAGATGCTTTGCTAAATCACATCATTGACGACCGTATGATCAGGGAACTTCTCTCTCAAATTATATTATATGATTATAAACACAGCACTGCCTCGTTGAATTCAAAAAGATCACTAAAAAAGTAGGAGTGATCTCAAATGTTCTTTACTATCAAAACTCAGTTGGATTAAAATGTATCTCTTTTGGCAACTTAATAGGCCATGTTTGGTACACATTTTTCCAAAATATATTATTTCAAAATTCATTTTCAACCGCACGTTATTCAATAAAATAATATTTTCCATCACATCAATAACATTTTCTTACTTTTTAACGACATATTTCCTATCGTATCATTTTTTAAAATACATTCTTTCTTCAGTAATATCCATCAAACACACCCTAAGTGTTAAAAAGGTTGAGTAACCTACTTCTCTATGTCTACTAACTAGATATTGAATCTTGAGGTCTTTTAAGATGGAATCCATAGTTTAAAAAGGCAAGTAATATTTTGTAATTTATAGAAATTAATAAATTAACAAAATTAAATCAAGATCCTTGGTAGAATAGTTTGAAGAAGGGTAGCAATAGGCAGAAAAATGTTAACAAATGAATTAATAACACGCGTGCATATATGTGCGGCATATGTTTTTTTGAGTAATATTGCAAGTGTTGATATAAGTTTTAGAAAAGGATAAAGGGAGAAGAAAAGGCAAGAAGGATTCACATAAAAAGCTGAACATTGACACATTTAATTAATGAAAATGTATTCTGAAATCTGAAACTGCAGAGATGATTAGTTTTGAGTGGAAAAGGAGAGCTGAGGTCATGATTCTGAAAAAAATGCCATAGAGATAAGATACAACATGGAGAAAAGGTCTAATAAATTTTATTTTTACTTTTTAATTAATTTAGTTTTGGCTTTTAGGTTAGGAAATGACAATGCTGACCAAAGGATTATTTAGTTTTTGAATTCAAACGAACTGTTTCTCAGAAACTGGTATATCACCAAAAATGAAACAAATGGTGTTTCTTCTCAAAGAAAAAATTTTTTGGTACAAGTTTTTTTCAATTAGTATGACTGAAGATAGATCAAGGATGGACTTGGAGGGGTTTACAATTAGTTTTACGATTATTTTGCGATTTTATTGAAAATAGGATTAGGGTTCACTGTTGGACGGAATTAAGTTATATAAAACTTTGAGATTTTTTTCCCTCAAATTTCATCATTTTTCCCTATTCAGTTGCAAATCAACGAATTCTTAAATTTGAAACTGACGAGCATTCGTAGAATCGGCAAGTTTTTAACGTGTCATCAAAATTTCTAATGCTTGTGAGTGTATTGTTTGTTCTTTAACATATGTATTCAACTTTGCATCAAGTAATCTTCTGACAGTAAAATATTTATTAGGGTGACCATGCACAATCCATTTCAACCAAGAGACCAAAGAGTACTGAGCACACATATATATATGTTAAATCCGGCCACGAAAAGCAAAACGGCAGCATCTTTTCTGGCCTGTAAAAAGTCATAATTTTAGCATCATTTGTAGCTGACTTTTTTTTCTGTCACCTTGAATCATCAAAAACTTGCACAATCACGCTACATTAACATCACGTTTGACAGCTTTTTTGACATCGTTTGAGTTGACAAATTCTTATACATTAATTTTAATACCATTTTTTTAAATCAATGGTCAAAATTTCTACACATATACTGATCAAAATATATATACACAATCTTATGCATTATTTAGTCGATGACTGCTATAATTATATTACTGCTGAGTGCTGATAACTGCGCATCCACAGATCAATCATTTAAGAACTGCTATAAATCTCTGTTGATATTCAAAGCCATATATATGAATGCATGCAATCTTTTCAATGGTATGTATAGGAAAGTTCAAAAGGAGAACCTTTTGGTAACCACAGCTATAAATTGTAGGGTTCTATATTAGTATGCCTTCGTCACCTCTTTAAAACTCTATCATCAAAGTAAAAGTTCGTGTTCTTTCCAACTTTATGCATTTCATCCGTCTATTGAAATTCCCTGTGCCCCATAATTAGAAGGGAAATTTTGGGGTCGATTTCAATTTTCAGCTAAATGATTTTTATGAGTCGAATAGTATTTTTTAAACAGCTCTTAGTAATTACCCAATTGGATTCCTCAAGTGAAATTAGCTAAGAAAACGTAAACCAAATGTCCACCAACAGCACAATCATTTTGTGGACTTCAGATTAAAGAAAATAAGGCAAAATTAGATATTTACAAAATGATTTTTGAGTTGATGGATGTTTTTAAATAATTGTATTTTTAGTTTTGATCTTATTCCATGTACTTTTCAAATTGAAAATACACATAATAGATTAGAGGTTTTGATCAATGATAACATTCTGTGATTAATAATAGAGTATGGCCTAATATTGCATCTAAACTTATTTCATGTAGTGGTGGATCGAATTGAGTACTAAAAAAATTAATATGATCTATCCCGAATTTAACGAAAATGATGATAGTGCTTCACTAGCAAGAAGCACTTCACTAAGTCTCATACTCGTGCTCGGTGTGGATTCTTGATGGGCAAACTCTTGCTTCTTGACCTCTCATTTGTTCGA
>CAIGRP010092614.1:0-18778 GCA_903798385.1 Fraxinus cuspidata | reverse complement strand
TTTGAAAATCACATTTACTTAATTTCATTAGTTTGATTGATAATTTAGGGATTAGTACAAAAAAAAAATCATAAAATTTGTTTGCTATTTGAATAAAGTTTTAATTAATTTTAAATCGATTAAACACGTAGTCCTCGTAGGTTCGACACTCTATTTACTACTTTATTACTTGTTCACGATCCCGTTCACTTGCAGAAAATCAAATGACCAAGTGCTTTACCCTGAATCTTTCATAACTTAGTTGTCTTATTGAACCAAGATCTTGAGATTTCCAATCTACGAGATTGGGTTTCATCTATGGTGATTCCACTCGATAGACTTTAGGCCCATTTTCCTGAAAAGATGATATACTTGATCTCTTGTTAGTCATTTTGTCAAAGGATCCGCTATGTTTTCCTTCGATTTAACATAGTTAATCGAGATTATACCATTCGTTATCAACTGTTTAATGGTATTATACCTCTGACGAATATATCGAGATTTAACATTATAAATACTATTTTGTGTCATTGCAATTGTCGATTGATTATCACAATGTATATTAATCACAGGTACCAATTTTTCCCAACTTGGAATATCTTCTAGAAAATTTCGAAGTCATTTTGCTTCTTCTCCGATTTTATATAGGGCAACAAACTTATATTTCATTGTGGATCAAGTTATATAAGTTTGCTTAGATATTTCCAAGAATCAACTCCGCCCTCCAATGGTAAACACATACCCACTTGTAGACTTTGAATCTTTTTTGTTAGATATCCAATTTATATTGGTATATCCTTCTAACATTGCGGATATTTTGAGTAGTGTAATCCATAAACAGTTGTGTGACTTAAGTATTTAAGAACCCAGGTTAATGCCAATGATCATTACTTGGATTACTTGTAAATCTAATCAACTTGTTGACTGCCTATGCTATATGTGGAAGTGTGCAGTGGGTAACGTACACCAAGCTGCCTATAATACGTGAATATTCTAATTAATATATGAGATCGCCTGTATATTTTGCTAAGTGTAAATTTAAGTCCACTGGTGTTCTAACTGATTTATCGTCATACGTTTCAAACTTTTTAAATATAGTCTCAATATAATGTGATTGAAATAATGATAAATCGTCAAATATTTTAGAGATTTTAGTCTCTAATATTACGTTACAACTCCCATATCTTTCATTTCAAAATGTTTTATCAACATTTTTTTAGTTGAGGTAATAATGTTCGAATTCTTTCTTATGATTAGTATATCATCAACATATAAACATATGATCACGTATCCGTTAGGTGTGGTTTTGATGTAGATACATTTTTCATATTCATTAATTTTGGAACCATTTGACAACATAATTTTGTTAATTTTTTCATGCCATTGCTTTGGTGCTTTTTTTAATCCATATAATGATTTTATAAGCTTGCACATCTTATTCTCATTTTTCGAAGCAGCAAATCCTTCAAGTTATTTCATAAATATTTCTTTTTCTAATTCATCATTTAGAAATGTACTCTTAACATCCATTTGATATATTTCAAGATTGTGCAATGCAGCAATTGCAATCAATACACGTATATACACGATCTTTGTAACATGTGAATAGGTATCGAAGAAATGTAGTCATTCTTTTTTGCTTATATTATTTGGCTACTAGTCTAGCCTTATACTTGTCTATTGATCCATTCGATTTCAATTTCTTTTTGAAGATCCATTTGTAGCCTAAAACTTTGTTTTTCGAAGGAAATTCAATCAATTCTCAAGTATGGTTGTTCATGATAGATTCAATTTCATTATTAACTGCTTCTTTCCAAAAATGAGTTTCGGGAGTGGACTTTGTTTTGCTAAACGTTCTTGGATCATTTTTTAATAGATATGCTAAAAAATCTGGACCAAAGGTCTTACGAATCGTTTACCTTTTACTACACATTAGTTCTTCATCTACTTGATGATTACCATCTTCTTGATAATTTCCATTTGCCGTATTATAAGTTCGTTTGTTTGAGCTTACTTCTTTCTCTTTGCAATGAAGGAAATCTTAAAAAAAAAAAAAAAACAAACAAACAAAAACAAAAAGCAGCATTCCTTGATTTAATGATATTACCTACATGTACATCAAGTATTTCATATTTATGAACCAAAAATCAATATGCACTACTATTGTTTACATATCCGATAAAAACACAATCTATTGTCTTAAGTCCAATTTTTAGTTGTTTAGGTCTAACAATATGTACATTTGTTAAACACCCCCACAGATATTTGTAGGAAGGTCTCTGACCTTTCCATAACTCATACGGTGATTCAACCTTACTTTTGTATGATATTTTATTAAAGATATGATTTGCAGAAAGTATAACTTCCCCCTACAAGTTTGAGGTAAGCTCGAATTAATCAATATTACATTCATCATTTCCACAAGTGTTTCATTTTTGCTTTCAGCAACATCGTTAGATTGAAGTGAGTATAGTGCTGTAGTTTGATGAATAATTTTAGATTCTGAATAAAATTCTTAAAACATTGTGATATAGCCTCTATCTCGATCACTACAAATCGTCTTTATTCGTTTTCCAAATTAATTTTCAACTTCAGTTTTAAAGTGCTTAAACACTTTCAAAGCTCCGTCTTCATTTTTTTCTCTCACTTAATGGCATTCAGTGCTATCCAATTCACATAATTGACCATGCTATATAAAGTTTGTAATTCAATTGGAAGTATAATATGTTATGAGAGTATCTATGATCGTCAAACTTTGACTTCTTTTTTTCTTCTTTGGCTTATTTTAAATAAGAACATGGATAATTAGCCTAGCCAATAACGTTTCAAGTTTAAATGACCTCATCTCTATGTTTGAAGTTTATAAAGCATCAAATTGAAGTGGATATTTGAACTAAATACCACTTATTGGAACTTGGTTGGTCATATCTAAAAGCACTTCCTTAAAAAGTAGTAAAGTAGGAACCACAATTTTTATTACAGGAGATCCGTAATTTGTACCTTTGAGTCATAAACTAATCGTATTTATCCCAATTTATCATTTGGCGAAAAATCAACGTCTAATAGTGCTCCTTGCTGCATAGTAACAATATTGCAA
This sequence comes from Fraxinus cuspidata, assembly GCA_903798385.1. Lineage (NCBI taxonomy): Eukaryota > Viridiplantae > Streptophyta > Magnoliopsida > Lamiales > Oleaceae > Fraxinus > Fraxinus cuspidata. Next base: position 15,702 of record CAIGRP010092614.1, on the reverse strand, counting down.
CACTATCCTCCAGTTATCCTCAACAAAATAGTTGAATGCACTATTTACACATAATCAACACGCTAGAAAGTATGAATCAACAATCAAATTAACCATCAAAAAATATGTCGTCTCATCATGAGCAAGTGTCCAAATTTTTGTCATATTATTCCAAAAACATCAGTGTTATAAAAAGCAGCACAAGTGACGATGCGTGGAGACCAAGCTTTGGTCGATGGGAGCCTAAGTGAGACTTAGACGTAAAAAGGCGTAGAAAATTGTTTTCTTATTTTATTATTATTTTAAATATTTAATCAATCTAAAAATTATTTAATAATACATACAAATTATAGTACCAAATGCAATTTTAAGAGCTTACCAAAATAAATATATTTTTGAACAATAATCAAGATATATTATAATAGTCCTAACTGAAATATTTGGAGAGTTATAAATTTTTATTAATTACCGAAAGATAAAAAAATGATTAATTAACTTAATAAAATATAAATAGTTATTTATACAATAGTACAATACACTATAATCAAATTAAATGTACATTACATTCCAACAAAACCAAAGGTACAATGTACTATAGTGAAACCAAATGAATTTTTATTCCACATCAAAAGTTTAATATTTTTTTTTTGTTTTTGAAAATGTCCTCTCTAAATTAGTGTATATATAAGTGAGTGAGCATAAATTTAATACACCAATATTGTTGAAGAATATTACGCTATTATTTTTTAAGATTCACAAATTCGTATTCTTCAATATGAATATTATACTAATCCAAGACGCGTTGTAATTTTTTTTTTCTTAAATAAGAATAAAGTTTATTGATATTAATATTCCAGAAGTATATTATTTTGTTGCTGCGGAATACATCACTTATAAATCAATACTCTTGAAAAATAATCTATTAATCTTGAAATATATTTTAATAATACTCTCGAAGAAGCATAACTTGACACATCAATATTCTAATATCCTAGAAGGATATTGATAAATCTTACTTTTTTTTCTCATGTAACCATCTCAATTACTTATGTGACTGGAATTTGTATTTTATGTTTAAAAATAAAAATAAAAATCAATCATATTTGGTGATGATCGTTGCTAACTATTTACTATATAATCTATGAATTTAATATATTTTTTTGTGAATAAATTTACAGAAAAATAAAATATGATGGGATATTTTAGTTTGGGTCCCACTTAAATTCTTTTTAATTAATCCTTGCATTGGAGTTAATATGTTGGGTTCAACGTGAATTGATGACTACATACGAATTGTGCATAGAGATGTATTAATGTTACATACACGCATAGAGTGGAGCTAATGATCATTTAATTAGTATATGCTTGATATTTCACGATTTTTAAATTTTAATTTTTTTTTTTTTTTAGGCATGCCATGTGAACGTTGTTACTTTTTTTTAATTAACCATTCATGTTACATCTAAACAAATTTATTTGGTCTTTTGTTCATTGTGAAATGNATATTTCACGATTTTTAAATTTTAATTTTTTTTTTTTTTTAGGCATGCCATGTGAACGTTGTTACTTTTTTTTAATTAACCATTCATGTTACATCTAAACAAATTTATTTGGTCTTTTGTTCATTGTGAAATGCCACAATTATGAATATTTCATATATTCACATTTTCTAACTCTAAACATGTCAAAAGTCACAAATTATCTCATCTACAACATAATAGGATAATATGGAATATCAATTCTTATTTATTATGGATACCTATTGTATGTCTAAATATCGGCTTGAACTTATCATGACTACCTGATAGAGAAATGAAAGTGAAGGAAATTAACAAGATAATAAAATTTATAAATTTTTTGGAAGACTCCAGGAGGCCAATAATGTGTTTTATAAGAGAATAAAACTTACTAGTGATAATTTTTTGTTCTCTCACATACTTTTGGTACTTATAGTATGTGAATTGTTTTTATTTTTATTTTTATTATATCTCTATGAAGAAGAAGGAAAATAATATTATAGTTAATGACTTTTCAACCATTTTTGCTTGTGCTAGGAGGAATTGCTTGTGTTTTCAACGACAAGCAATCAAGATTAAGACTTTCCATTGAAGAAGAATAAGGATTGGTGCCAACTTGACTGTAATAACAACAACAACAACAAATCACCCCTGGAAGAAGAATTTAATACAATATAAGGTTCTACATATCTAATTAAGGGGTTTAGAAAAGTCAATTTTCTTATGTGGATGAACAAAATTTAATACAACAATTATTTACTCTCCACTATATGTTTCAAATCTGTACAACGGAATTTGTACAATTGAAACAAATAGAAGTTCCATTTCTAAATATTTTATAATTTGTCATGATCAATTAGATCATTCCATGGTAATTATGATGTAAATAATAACATAAAATATGTATTGAAAAATCAAATGACTTTCAATGTAACGAATTCTCATTTAATGCTTGTTTTTGAGGTATATAGGTCCGTAGACCTTCACTAACTAAATCGCTATCGAATATCCCACATATTTGAAAATTATTTAGGGTGATATAGGGCATCGTATCACTCTCCTAATTTATTATTTAGATATTATTTATATCTAATACATATATTTACTATATATGATGTCTATTACATATTATTAACCTAAAAATTGCATGATTATTTGCTCAGGTTTTTAACTATAAACATAATTCAGACTATGAAATCAAGACAATATGTCTTATTAATGCTAGTAAGTATACATCCAAAATTTTGGATGAAACTTAATTGATATGACGATAAATAATTTAGTACAGTTGATTGGGTAAATATCTCTTGCTCATTACTATTAGAAGTTTCTATTTCTGCTTGAGAAATGTTGTATTGATATGTATAATGCCAACATGAAGTTTTCTCATTATAAGTGACTTATGATTGAGCCTAATATTTTCCATCTTAGTATTTTTAAGAATGCAATATATATTGCAATCGCTCCATCACATTGAATTAATATAGACCTTAAAAATGTTGAGAACAGATGTTTGGTTTGAACTCCTTTAGTTATAATATATTTTAACCTCTAACAGGAGAAATTTTACAATATTATTTGTCGACTGTCCTCTTGATAAGATGGTTTTCTCAACACGGGAAGGATGAATTAAACAACTCAAAATAATACATATAATGCATCATCATGTTATGTCTAGATCCTCGCACAAAATAATTCGAACAAAAATTTTGAAAATAATTCATTTAAATGTATTTACAGACCAAACAGATTTAACCAAATATCATATATCAATTGTAAATGTTACAACATAAATTGACATCCTAGAAGGATGATTTTTTATTATTATATTTAATAAACTATGACATGCGTGAAGTGTGACGACATTTGATTTCAAGATAAAAACTCTAAAGAGGGAGCAAATTGAAGAGATGATCCCATTAAACAGATGTATACTTTTAGAGAGTACATATATATAACTTCATAAAAATTCAGAAGAGATTTCAATACCTAAAATATAGAAATAAAGCGATCTTGATAAGCTATGTTATTATGAGGAAAAAAATGGAATTGATAATAAACATTTGTCGACAATTTATGATGCACAATATATAAACGAAAGTGATGCTGAATTTTTATTTTTTCGAAAAATAAAAATGATTGGCCAATTTAAAAGAATGCCATATAGGCAATATTGAACTTATTAGAGAAATTTGAAGTTTTTCGACCTGCAATCCAAATACCTAAAAGTGTAAAACTAGTAGTACTTATACGAAAAGGAAATGAGTAAAATGAAGTTGTAAGAAATAATGCATGACTCTCAACGTAATGATTATCACAAATACTTGTATAAATAAATAAGTTCTCTTGTGGTGGTGCAATCACAAGTCAATATCATTTTAGCTTGGGCAATGCACGAAACTCGATATGTATACAATAAAGGTTGTTCTGATCAACTTATAAGTCATGTAATGTTGTTATGATCAACTTATGTCATGCATGATAATTGTATATATATAAAATCTTTGGAGGATTTAATATGCCTAAAAATATATTCAAAGTTTCTATGAAACTTATTGCATCAAAGTACAAAGATACTTGTTGTAGCAAAGCCCAATCTTACCTGGATAAACTTGAGAAAGTAATGACCAAAAGGAGAGGAGAGAGGAATATGATGAAGGGGAGAAAATATGAGCCACATATTGCGATTTAGGTTACACCTTAATAGTAAAGCTTGTTAAGAGGAGTAATCTAAATCCTAATACACTATAAATTCATTTTATATTTATTCAAAGCTAGATTTACCCACTCTACATCGAGTGACCTAATGTATACATATAATGAACTGAATATGTTCACCCAAGTCTCTGAGATTTATTCATATTAATAAGACATTAACTTTATGATTATGAATAATATCTTTTGATCTATATTGGATTACCATCACCATAATTAATGGGCATTGAATCTTGATTTTCCAGAAATCGATAATAGATTTTTTTTTATAATTTAAAATAGCAAGGTCGTAGTTATATTACACTACTACCATCAGATCTCGACTTTGAAAAAGGAACCTACACTTGGCCAATAAAAAGCAGCTTCACGTATGCTCCTCCCTGCACACTTGGAACACATCGTTGGTTACTCATGGTCTTTCCCGATGGTGGTAGTGGCCACGAGCACTCCGATGGTCAAATCAATTAACAATAAACGAAGACAAGTAATTTCGGTAGTGGGGACCGCCAAATATTTTCATAGACACAAAGTATGAGTATCTATGAGAAAGAGATGAAGGAAGGACCATTAGATGAAAGACACGTGGCCTCATCTGCTAGTCGAAAAGTCTCTTCCTACACATCAATCAATCACTTCATAGATGGGCGGGCATTTAGTGCTTCCTAACAAAATAAATTTGATTTGACATTTTGGCGCCTGGTGCAATGACGTCCCATCTATCATTCGAGATATTTTATCTTGAATAGATCTTTGTACAGAAGATCCATGCATTGTGCTAAGGCGTTGTGACTCTATCAATAGGCATGTCTTCGAGCCGTGTCACTTCATACCATTTGTGTCGATCCGAATCGCTTCAGCGACTCAACAACGTATGTTAGTGTGTGGTATTTGCCTCAGCACATTGGAGCCTTGACTACGAGGTGTGGTGACGTGCAATGAATGCAGGACTTGATTTGACTTGAAGACTCGTTACACAACAAGATTCAATCAAGATATTGGTTTCACCAAGTCACTAATCACAACAATTAATTCAATTGGTGAGTCATTGATAGAACTAGTATGTATTAAGACTTGGGATTAATAGGATCAAATTGCTAGTTTGAGTTTGATGGAAATTAATACCATATTAAAATTTGGAATTTCATCTTAAAATATCAACCTTATTAAGAGGTATAATCCAAACATTTAGATATATTGGCCTATATATTGATATATAACTGATTCGTGATATCCCTTAATAGCATGTCGATGCTTAGATGATTTTAACTTTCAAAATTATTTTGTCAAAACATTAATCTTTTTTATTTCTTAAAGACATGAAGATTTTTAATAATTTACTTGTCCGACACATAAATACTTTAAATGGAATTTAATATTTTGTTCTTTTTATTTATTTTGTTATTGTTATGTCAACATCTTAACCAACACCAGTTTCAGATAATAAATCATGCACAAAAGAAATCAAATAAAAGAACATAAAGATTTTTTACCGAGGTTCAATTAAGCTCCACACTAGAGACTCTTTGAACTATAAGTCTTAATTAGAGGGTTACATGACTAAACGATATAAAATCAGCACACAACTCATAAAATAACTCAAGAAATCTCAATTCTTGGCCAAGAAGGTACCTTCCAATTTTCTCACGAACATAGCATTTTGTATTTAGCGTTGCTCTAAACTCTCAAAGTATTAAAGAACTTTACAAAGAGAAACACATAAGAAAGAAAATAACACGAAATTCCTAGAGTTCATTTCGTAAGGGTAAAGAGAGACTGAGACGATAACTCCTCAAATTCCAAAATTAGTGGTATATGGCACTCGAAACATACTCGTGTTTCACCAATTAGAAAATAAAATCGAAATCGTTGTTTTTTTTTTTGGATACGTTCTTATAAAAGCATAATACAACTTAAAAAAAAAAAAATTCCCTTTTTGTATCACCATCTTTATCAAATTTCACCTTGATTCAAAATGAAATAATGCAAAGTTTACCATCAATGTTGATTCTTACGACTTGAAGTTTTCAGGAAGACAATTATTAGTCCCCATGTTAGCCTTTAGATATAATCTCTCTTAAAAATAGACATCAACATATTTTGTACTTTAATGAAAAATTGAATTTTTGCAAGGATAGAATATTGTTAACGGAATATATATCACATGTTCTTCTTTAATAGGAGAATACTTGTCTTAGACTCTTATCAAGTGTACTAATGAAAAGTCAATACTACCAACAATATTATAAAATTGAGAATACTAGTTTTGAGTTTGTTAGGTGTGAAAATGGTAAATTGGTGATCGAAAGTGACCCAACAGAAGACTCACACACCTAAACAGCAGAAATTCTTGTGATAAAGATAAGAATTAAAGAATAATAGTAGCTGAAGGAGAAACATGCAAAAGAATCAAAGATATATGATGCGATATACATTAATAGTTTATCTATTTTCTTAATTATATATAATTAGAGAACCAAATACTCTTGAAACAATTGAAATTCTTACAACAAAGTTAACAAGAATCAAATATTAATATTAGTTGGAGGAAAACATGCAAAAGAATCGAAGAGATATGATGCGATATACATTAAAAGTTTATTATCTTTTAATTATAATTATAGAACCAAATATTCTTGAAACACATGGAATGGACATGCGTCAAGCCCCAATTAGACAGACAAAGCCTCAATTAAGAGTAATGTTGTGGCACCATTGGTCTAGGTAATAAAGTAATGACATTAAATAATGTCTAAATAATAGTACCTATTTAACAAAACTAGTCCACGAAAATAAGAACCAGAAAATCAACTTCCAATCTTGTTCTGAAAAGTTTCGAAGTTGACAGGACGGCAACGAACCCTTGAAATTATGGTAATTTAGCACAAGATCGCAACTTTGAGAAAAGATTGGACTAAATATACACTTTACCCTAAAAGTTAAAATGCATTGCTAAATTCTTGTAAAGTGAATAATAAATTGTTTAAAAAAAAAACCAACAATAAACTTAGGGATGAAAAATAATTTGTTCAATTCGATGCCCTCGAAATCTCACCCTGAATGGAGTGAAGATTACCCGCCTAACCGGGTAGACGGGACAGGGACACTACAGGGTCATTGCCCCGAAACGGATTCGAGAAACATAGTTTTCATCCCACTTAAAGTTAATTTCAAATTTAAATTTATTATCAAACAACAATTAAAAAATTATCATTATTTTAAAGAAAATATGAATTGCTCTTAACAAATTGGGAAAAAAGTTATAATATTTACTAATTAAAGACATAAAAAATAAAATAAAATAAATAAATAAACGGGGCATGGTACCTGACCAGCCCTCCCCCGCTCTGATCCCGCCTCATCCCGGTACCATGCCCCGTTTATTTATTTATTTTATTTTATTTTTTACTTTTATTTTTTATGCCTTTAATTAGTAAATATTATTACTTTTTTCTCAATTTGTTAAGAGCAATTCATATTTTCTTTAAAAATAATGATAATTTTTTAATTTTTGTTTGATAAAAAATTTAAATTTGAAATTAACTTTAAGCGGGATGAAAACTATGTTTCTTGTACCCGTTTCGGAGCAATGACCCTGCAGTGTCCCTATCCCGTCTACCCGGTTAGGCGGGTAATCTTCACTTCATTCAGGGTGAGATTTCGAGGGTATCGAATTGAACAAATTATTTGTCTTCCCTAAGTTTATTGTTGGTTTTTTAATATATCGTGCCAGGGGCACGGCCAGCTACATCCGCTCTTCTCAGTACTAAGTCTTCCACTCTGAACGTTCTGAGTTTAACTCTGTAGTTGAAGTGTTTTGTTGTTCTACTTTGGTAAGACGTGGCCTTAATGGCAGCCTATTCTAGGATTTTCTCTAGCAGGTCAAGATGTTCAGTATTACGTTAGGCAAGGTGATTTCAGTTGGAATTGTAGCCTCCATACCAAGCGCTGGCATGAAAGGGGTCTTGTCTATTGCTATCTTGTGAGATGTCCTAGAGTCTAAAATATGGAAGGTAGTTCTTTGGTCCAATTACTTCTAGCATCTCCTATCCTGATTCGAAGATCTTATAGTATGATCTGATTGGTTAAATCAGCTAAGTCACTACTTTGTGGGTGCAATACTCATGTTAAGTGATGTTGTATCCCGAGGTTGGTGCAAAAAGTTCTACACTGAAAATTATTTTATCGTTGGCCCTTATTAGTTATCAATACCTTAGGTATGCCAAACCTGCAAACGATGGACCTCTAGATGAAACTTTTAAGCTCGGGCTCTGAAATTATTACTAAAGGTTTTGCTTCTACCCATTTGGTATAATATTCTACTGCTACAATAGGGAACTTCAATTGGTCTTTTGCCAAAGGGAAATGTCCAAGGATGTCTATAACTCATTGCTCAAAGGGAGCTGTGTAATGAATATGGGTAAGGTTTTCAGTTAATGAACGGATGACATTACCAAAGCTCTAGACATTTTTGGACATAATCTCCTGTATCTTTTTTCATTGTAGTCTAGTAGTAGTATCCATACCCAATCAATTTGAAGAAAAGAGCTCGTACTCTTTTATGGTTCCCACATATCCCCTCATGGACCTCAGCTAAGGCCTCTAGGTTGATTATGAAGGTCTAAGACATCTGAAATATGGAAGAGTAAAGATTTTGTAAAATAGAACTCCCTTAATCATGTAATACCTTAATGCACTAGACTGAATGCTTCTAGATGTTCGGGGGTCCTCTGGTAGTATCCCGTTATTTAGAAAGTTGATGATATGGTCCATCCATGACTTTCGGCTTCTGAATTATACTTGGTTTTGTAACCATTTTGATGTTGATTGTTCCATCAAGACCGTCAACTCCCATGAAAACAAGTCTGGACAAGGCATCATCCTCACATTGTCAGCTCGAGCTATTTTCAGGATCTCAAAACTTTTGAAACTCTTTTGTAGATCATGAACATTCAAACAGGACAAGCTCATTTGTTTCACCTTTCATTTCAAAAGTGCCATCAATTTGACCAACAACTAACTGTGAATCGCTAAAAATCTTGATACGGTCAAGTACAATGTTTTTGACGAGTTCGAAAGCTATGACAACGGCCTCATATTCTGCTTTATTGTTAGTAGCTTCGAATTCAAACTTAAGTGTACACTAAATCTCTGTGACTTTTTCAGGGCTGTTAAGTATGAACCCTACGCCCCATCAACAAAGATTTCCCAAGATTTGTTGTTTGAGCTCGGGTCATTCCCTGGCCCTCGTACCCTTGAGGTAAGACCCGCTATGAAGTCAGCTAAGGCATGCGCTTTGATTGAAGGTCTGAGTTTGAACTCTATCTCAAATTCACCAAGCTCTATCCCCCATTTCAATAACCTTCAAGATACGTAGGGCTTTTAAAATATGTGACTTTGTGGTGATTCGTAAGCACTACAATTGGTGAGACTGAAAATATTTTGTAACTTTCATGCTGTGACAACTAAGGTAAGAGTAAGTTGTTCGGCCAATGTATACCAAGTTTTAATGTCAAGAAGTACTTTATTCACATAGTTTGATTGTTTGATCTTGTTGACTTCTTTCACCAGTACTCTGCATATTGCATTTTCAGAAACTGTCAAGTGTAATAACAAAGTGTTACAATTGTGTAGCTAATGTTTGCTTGAGCTCTTAGAAGGTTGACTCACATTCTTCATTATAAAATTTTTGGTTACCTCTTAAAGCTTCGAAAAATGGAAAGCAAATGTTTGAGGCTCGTGACATGAACATGTTCAGAGCTGCAATCTGACATGTTAACTTCTACACATCTTTCTTGCTCCTAGGTGACTCCATAGATGTTAGTGCCCGTGTTTTTTTTTTGGGTTGGCCTCTATGTGTGATCATGAAACCCAGGAAATTACCTGATGCTACTTCAAATATGCATTTAGTTGGATTTAGTTTCAATCGATACTTTCGTAGTGTAGAGAATACTTCTTCGAGGTCTGAGATACGGACGTCTATTATTTGCTTTTTACTACCATATCATCTACATAGGCCTCAATGTTCTTTTCAATCAGGTTAGCAAATACCTTATTGATAAGCCTTTGGTATTGTGCTCATTATTCTTTAATCCGAATGGTGTGGCACTATAATGATAGATGGAAAAGTCGGCCATAAAAGATGACTTCTCTTGATCTTCCTCAGCCATGAAGATATGATGATAACCCTAAAACGCATTAAGAAAACTGTACAATTCACGGCCTCATGTTCTGTCTATGAGGTTATCAATCTACGATAAGGGATAGCTATCCTTAGGACATGCTTGTTGAGATCGGTAAAGTCAATGTATACTCGCAACTTTGTTATTGTATTTGACAGTTTTTGAAAATGCAGTAAGCGAATATTGGTAAAAGACGTCAATAGGATCCAGCAACCGATTTACTTTGTGAGTAAAGTACTTCTTGACCTTGAAACTCGGTATAAATTTGCCTAACAACTTGCTCTTGTCTCGAGTAGTACTAGGGGCCCATATCCTGGGAGGCCACTTGAGCTCCTTAATATCCTTGATTCCCATTAAAATGTTGGATGGTGAATGATGTTGGCTACGTTTCTTGCCTGGGCTTTCCCCCATGGGGGTCTTGCCAAAGGTTTGACTCATTTTGTCTCTTTTGTCGATTTACTTTGTGAGTAAAGTACTTCTTGACCTTGAAACTCGGTATAAATTTGCCTAACAACTTGCTCTTGTCTCGAGTAGTACTAGGGGCCCATATCCTGGGAGGCCACTTGAGCTCCTTAAGATCCTTGATTCCCATTAAAATGTTGGATGGTGAATGATGTTGGCTACGTTTCTTGCCTGGGCTTTCCCCCATGGGGGTCTTGCCAAAGGTTTGACTCATTTTGTCTCTTTTGTTTGGGCTTATCTCAGGTCGATTCACTTCTTCTCGGGTACATGGTCTTTCGTATGTTGATGTATTTTTCATCTCAAGTTAATAGCTCGGTCGCTGTTTTAGGAAGAGTCTTTGACAATGACATTTTAAATGCATACCTTATAGCATATGTTAGTGTAGAAACAACAGCTCTAATGTGTAGATCAGGTATCTGGAGCCTTTCCTTATTAAATTTGTTCATGAAATTGTGGAGAGATTCGTTAGGCTCCTAGAGGTGCTGGATGAGGGACGGTAGTTTTCCTGATACGTTTGCTGCTTACGAAAAAGGTAGAGAATTTGTTGGTCAAGTCTGAGGCCGAGGCTATGAAATCAGGCTCCAATGTAGAGAACTAATCCTTAGCTACGTTAGTCAAAGTTTGAGGACAAGCTTTTCACATTACATGATCCGAGAAAAATTTCGAATTCATCCATACACATTAAGGTGGTTGATTGGATTAGTAGTTCCATCATATTCCTTAATTCGGGGATACTTAAACTTGTCTGGCAGAGGATAGGACAAGATCTCCGAGGTGAACGAGGTGTTAAGGACAAAACATGTTGACATCTAAGTATGTTGAAGATGACCAGCGATAATTGCATCTTGCACGATAATATCTATTTCACCTGAGTCTATAGTAATTGACTTCGAGGTTGAGGCCTCTGAATGTGGGCCTGAGGTTCCAGCTCCACCATTGATGGTACATCGGTGAGTTCGAGCGTTGGCCATAAATGAATTCTTGGTGTAGGGGCTAGATGTGGATTTCGTTGCCCAAGTATTTAGGTCAATGTAGCAACTTGTTGTCGAAGCTCCTCGAATGCTCTTGTAGAAATAAAGGATTGAGGCGATAAGACTTCCGTTGATTCTTCTTGGGAAATATGGGGATTCTCGTCATGAGGGATTGGAGGATCCTCAATATGAGAAATTGGAAGATCCCCAATGTGAGGCTGTTTTGGAGAAGATAAACTTGTTGGAAGGACATCGAAATGTGTAATGATCATGGCTTTTTGTAGCGTTTCCCACAGACGGCGTCAATGATGCTACCAAAATTTGCACCTATACAATCTTGAGCTTGAGGAGAAAGAATGAGCACGAACAATATCTCTGCTGATGAATAGAAATATGTCGAATGAATTTTTGTTACCTGAAACAAAGGTTTCGAGATATGTCATCGTCGCCCTTCCAATGCTTCAATTAGCAAAAAGAGAATTTATACAAAAGGCTATAACTGAAAGCTTATGAAAAAGTGTCTGAATAATGAACTTTGGTTCCGTAAATATAGAGGTTGGTGGTTCGATCCCAGAAGGATTCAACCATTTGGGATCCCTATGCTTATCACGTAGAGTTGTTGAGTTATACTGAGATTACTTCTTGGATTTGATTTGATTTGTAAGATGTTGGATATTTTGACGAGGATCATTGTAGAGAATTTTAGTCATGGAAAACTTCTAGAACTAGTAAAAGCATAAAGAGAAATATCGTCGGGTGAGTCCAACCACTAGGGGTAGACCCGACCATATCTATGAAGAATTTGGGGGATGATTGATCGGGACAAATAGCTCGAGCAAGTCTTGTAAGGGCCTGAGTTTGGGCTACTTATTATGTCCACATCAGATAGTAACTTCAATCATCCATTTGTACATGAAGTTCCTAACCTTACATGTACCCGACCAACATGGAGCTTGCTGAAGGGATTTCTATTGTAAGAGAGTGTAAACTTGATCTTGATGGCAAAGTTTGCTAAAGTCGAGCCAATGGACGATTGACATAACAGAATTGAAGATAGTACTTACTTGAATAAAAAATCACTTAATCAAGTTTTGAGGTAGCAGCAGTCGAGGTACTCGAGAGTTTCTCTATAAGTGATCGTGTAGATGGCCCAGATGAAACTTACTCGCCTTACAGCAAAGCTAGGAAGTAGGCATAACACCCCAGATGTGAAGTGAGGACGACAACATCACCTTTTTCAAAGTTAATGCATCTATCAACATTTAATGCATACGACCACTTAGCCAAAGTGCACGCACCTGACGAGTCTATGGGGAGTTGATATGCGTCCCATTAATAGCTTGAAAAAATGTCTTGAATTATAATAGCCGTCTAACTAATATAAATAAATAGGCTCGTACTTCGGGACTAGATAAGTTTTCTAAACCAAATTAATTAAGAAGTCCGAAGAAGAAGATACATTGTCAAAAAAGCGCGGCCATTGCTTGATAGGAAAGGGAGAAGAAGAAGGAAAAATCCCTCAAGTTGTCCAAAACTTAATATAAATAATTAGATTCGAATTTGAAAGAGTATTTATACTCTATATTTTGCTTGTCACGTTAGCAAGACGAATTCCACTTAAATTGCATCGGATATTAATTTTTGTAGACATTATCAATTTTGGCTTATCTATTTGGAGATGCTGTGAGGCATCAAATAGAATAAATAAAAATTTAGTAAATAAAAATATTGTCTATATAGTAGGGAAAAAATCAAATAGATGTAGAATACTAACAAATTTAGATTCAAGACAGATGAAGGTTATAATATATATTTAATGATATGTTTTTTTTTTAATGCAAAAACTTACATTCAATAAGGTCATATAATATTACATTATTGATAACGATATAATATTCTCCTAACTATATCTAAATTACAAGTTAATTGAGGAATTATAAACTATAATTTTGGATTTGAATCAAAATTCTATTCTATAACTAGAATCGAGAAACATATTAGTATTGTTTGTCTTTGATTTTGAGACTCAAGATTAGACTAGGTTTTGAATGAAACCTAACCGAGTCAATCAGTTAAAATCCCATTATGCGAAAATAGCTAATTCAGTCGGATTCAAGTGGTTTCGACTTTTAACAATGACAATGTGAGGGTGCCAAAAAGAAACCCATTGTGGCTCTGAATGGGCCCATTCAAAAACTGTTGTTCGGGATCGGTCCTAAGTACAGTTTCCGAGTCTGAGGACAGCACTCACCAATATTGGGCTCAGGCCGGTCCAACCACCTTGTTTTAATTAATTTTCTATTTTGGGAATTTAAATCAGTTTAAGTTAAGTTAAAAGTTTAAAAAATAAATATTGCTTGAGAGACAGTGGACTTTGTGAAAAATCGTTAGGTTGGGAAATGAAAGATAGTTCAACTTAGGGGTCTAAACGAGCCGAACCAAGCTTTTGTTCGGCCAAAAAATTTAGGCTCGACCCGAATTTTCGGCTTTGGCCTTTATGAGCGAGCTGATTCGGCTCAATTTTTTTTAAAATATTCATAGCTGCTAGTGTTTTGCAAGCAGCTATGAATTGCCTGTGTTTTAACCTTTTTTTTCTTTTTTTATTAAAATTTGGCTCGGCTCGTCAGGGCTAGCTTGGGCTCAAGCCGACGCCTCAAAGCCTAGGCTCGGTTCCATCAAGCCCAGAGCCAGCCTGACTTGGACTTTTCTCGGGCCAAGCCACGGGCTACCTGAACTGGTGAGCCACATTGACATTCCCAGTTCAACTAATTTTTTAATCTACTTTTTTACATTTTTTTTTTTGTTTATACTGTGCCAACATGATTGGTTCATTCATTATATGGGGCTAAACAATGAACCAATTTCAGACCAATTTCAATTAGATTTTCTAACTAGGTCGGTTATCCGCCTGGTGGCCTGTCACATTTTGACATTGCCATGGCCAAGAAATATTCACCTTCTTAAGCATCACCATTTTTCTATTATCCCCTCTTCTAACCCCACCACCGTAAAAGCCCGTGGCGGCATTGCCACTAGCACAAATATCTTCTATTAGGTCTAAAATGTATTTGTGAAGTTCCGTGTCCAAAATATCGGTTTATCAAATTGTAATTTGGGCTAAGTTGTCGAGGGTTGGAAATTTTTTGGAAGAAATTAAAGCCAACTCAAGAAGATCAAGTAAAGGCAAAAACTATTCTCTAGTCATCATGTAAACCACTCGAGCGGTTTTAGCAATACCAAACTGCCCTCTGGGCGCCCTAGGGCGCTCGAGCACTTTATGTATCCGGCCAAAATCTTAGTTTACGATATTTAGCCTTTTTAGAATCCCGAACAATTTATAGCTCTTCATATTCTAAATACCCAATGCAAAATCCACCATCCATTAGTCATCCAAAAGAACATTTTGTTAAAAATCAAATACTTATTTCATAATTCTCTTGCCTTAGCCTCAAGGTCAAAACATAAAAAATCCGAAAGATCAAAACACCAATAAACCTCTATCAAATATCTTTCAGAATTCTGAAAATTCAGAGAGATGATCGAATTTTCGATTAGTGAAGAACAAGTTCGTTCTTATGATCCACAAAGGAAAAATATCTAAAGGTTTTGGAGCTGGTGCCAAAGCGCACAATCGAGGAGTTCTTCAACGATTATAGGGTGGACGTCAGAGTCTACTAAAATTTAGTTGTGCTTGGACCAACGCTTGTATTACTCTCTCACAACCCTGTTTTCACGGTTTAGGCTGCTCCCATTTCGCTCGCTGCTGCTACGAGAATCTCTTTTGCTTTCTTTCCCTCTGGCTACTAAAATGTTTCAGTTTGCCAGGTTGTCTCCTGCCTGGCCATGGATTCAGCAGTAGTTCGAAAGGTTGTCCTATTC
>CAIGRP010092600.1:0-18530 GCA_903798385.1 Fraxinus cuspidata | reverse complement strand
TATATTATGGTGGATAATTTAATTTTAATTAAATATAAAATTAGAGTCAAACTCTAATTAAATTAAATTAACATTTTAATTTAGGATAAAACTCATAAATAAAATAAAATTCAATTTAGGGTCAAAGTTTAATATTTAAGTTAAAAAATCCAATTTTAACAAATATATAAAAAGTAGTCAATTTTAAATAAAATTTTAAACGGGTCAAAATTGAAATTTTAGGGTCAAACTCTTTTAAATCTAATTTAAAAACTTTGTTAAATTTAAATTCAAAATATTTCAAATATTGCAATCTGACCCTTGCTTTTAAAATTATAAATAGGCTCTTCAAATAACTTAATTGCATGACAGGTCCTCCATTTAAAAATTATGAACTTAACCTTTTATCATAATTGCATGCAGGGGCCTGCAATTCCTAAAATTGCAACAGAGGCCCTCGCCTCCAATCCATTCCACCGTAACAGAAAATGCAAAAAACCTAACCCTAATTAATTTAGTGGTGTCAGCTGTGGCGAGAACCAGGTTGCCAAGCGACAGATTCCCGCCGCCAACAACAGCTTGTTCGAGTTGCTGCTCGAGCTTCAGCACAACAGTGACAGACGCTACCGCTGCAACTGCGAGAAGCTGCAATGGTGCTGCTGCAGTAGCATGCTGTCGCTGGTGTGCAGCATGCTGCTGCACCGTATTCGCACGCGGTGGTGCGTGCCACCACTGCATCGACCGCCACCTTCGCCAATATATATTTTTCCAGATCCCTTTTTTTTAGATCCAAAAAATTATAAAAAAAATATTTTTCTTTTCAAAACAAATTTTTGAAGATGAAAAATAATTTTCTAATTGCTAGATCGAGAAACATAATAACAATCAATTTTTGATTGTTCAATCATGTAAAACAATTTCTAACAAACATAAACTAAGTTCTGATACCACTGTTGGGAACCGAATCAATCATGCGCAGCGAAAATTAAAACAATATTCAATTTCCATCAAGAATCGTGTTTGGATAGAAACCGTGAAGAAATATATATTTGATGAATTCCACAAGTTCCTTTGCTTTTTCTTGAACTCCAATGATCACGATCTGCAATCCAAGCTGTCCAATTGTCCAGCCTCCAATGATGACCAACACAGAAAACAAGAATGACAGTTAGGGTTTTCTCTTCTTGTGCTAGCAAGAATAATGAATTATTTTCATACCATTTCCAAACCCTAGCAGCCTATTAATATAAGTTCAAGTGAGTTGGCCATTCTCTTAAACTTAACCCGATCCATTAATCAATCAAATTAATTAGATCTGGTTCGTAAATTAATTAATCCAATTAATTAATTCAGGTATATTAATAAGCAATCCAATTAATTAATTATCCAACATTTATCAATTAATTAATTGGTGATTCTCATTCTTCTGGTTCTCTTTTGTGTGTGACCCATTATGTTTTCAATCACGATACTTAACGGCTTGAATTATTATTTTGATATAATCAAATTCGATAAATTAAAACTCCCCTTTTAATTTATTATTAATTCACATTCGTCGTCCCAGATTGACATTTAGCAAAGTGTCGGGCAATACATGTGACGGGAAGTGTCATGTGACGTGACAAAACCAAACTTGTTCATTTACCGTGAAACTATAATCCTTTCGTCATATGATCCGATCAATTACGAGATATGTATATGTGTTGATCTCGTTTATAGATAATTTCTTTTATCCCACTGTTAAGTCAATGTAAGTCGAAAATGATCTCGTTTATAGATAATTTCTTTTATCCCACTGTTAACTCCGTGTAAGTCGAACACTCATTTTCGACCTATGGGTACACATTGGCCAATGATTTCATTTTAAGTCAATGTAAGTCGAAAAATCTTTTTCGACTTATGAGTTCACCTTGGCCAAGGATTTCAGTATCAACTTAACTGGATAAAATGTAGATCATAATCTCTTACTATCTAAGAGTGACGAATCCTCTATCTATCATTCATAACCTTCATAGGATTCTTGACATACCCGAACGATGTTGTACTAGCGACCCTTAGTAGAGCAACACCCAACACCACCAAAGTATGACTGTACTCATATAAGGCACTGTGATGACCTTAAGTCAAATGACTAATTCTACTACCGAATATTAGAGATTAACTACTAACACTCAGATAGTTATCCATGTGGAATCTCCCATCGGGTCTCCAATGTTTTGTTCTATAACAAAACATCCACGTGTTCATTCAAGTGCCACCACACTTTAGCTTGTGAGATCAGCTACTTATTTCACAAGTAAGAATGCCACACGTGATGGTCTATCCGTAATAACGATATCTGTATCTTGTTATTACTTCGACTACAGACGATTTAAAATTCAGTCATTTGTAATTTGTGTCTCACAATCACAACTCATTGTGATTAACAAATCACCAAAACCTGAATCTACGAATTCTATTATTTATATTTCAAATAAATAATAGATATTGCCATCACTATGCATCGATAATATATATATTAAAATTGTTTATACTCCAAAATTGATTGGACCTAGTGTATAATACTTACAAAACATACAAAAAAAAACCATCCAAAATCATCCATCATGATTATGTGCATCAATGAAAAAATTTGTAGCTACAAATCACATTTAAAAAATCCACTACAATTCTATCATCAATGAAAAAAATTTAGAGCAGACACATCTAATTCTCCATAATCTTTCTATCAATAAAAAGAAGTAATTTCCTTCTCTTTTTTGTGTCTTTCCCTTTTGTTTACCCACCCATTTGATAGCTTTGATTGGATGAGCATCCACAATTGGCCACGAAGAGAGAAATTCATCAGATTGAGTATGCTTTCATAGCAAGTTAGGTAAATCTCCACTAAAAAGCACACGTCCAAAAAAAAAATTAAATTTTATTATATGCGAGTTATGCTTGGAATGACATTCTTAAATTTTCAGGACAAGTTGACATCATTTTTTCAAGTTTAATGGTCAAAATTCAACCTCATTAAAGTGTAGTGAGCAATCAATGATATCTTTAAAAGTATAGTAAGTAATCAAAGGCATGATCCAAAGTACATTGAGCAATCAAAGACGTCTTTCTTACATGACAATTTGCATAACGGTGTTTGGATGCTACCAGTGCATTCTGTCTGTCATTTACTAATTTCGCTAGAGTTGTGAAACAGATGTCATACTAGTGAGTAACATTCAACATTTTGATAAGTTTAGTGATCAAAACTCTATATCTAAAAGTTTAGTGAGTATTCGAAGACATATATAAGTTAAGAGATTATTTGGACAATTGATTCATGAATGTGCTTAACCATGAATTTTATATGAAACTTTTAACTATTTTTTAATCACACATTTTTAATTAAACTATTTTTCATTTGAAAAAATATCCATTAAAAAAACTTAATTTTTTAAAACTGGTAAAACATAATTTCTTTTCATATATTTTTAGGACTCACATACGTACATTTTACAACATTCATATCTTATAAATATATAGGTTTGTTTGATGTAGATTTTTTAAAATATATTATGTGGAAAATGATTTTTTTTTTTGGAAAAATATGGTTAAAAGTAGGAAATAATTTATGGATCTGCTAGAAGAACATGAGATTGAAAATAAATTTTAAAAATGAGTTTTAAAGAATCTTTACCAAACATAGGCTAAAAATAAATTTTAGCTACTGTCCATAATGCACTAGGTTAAACTTTCTATTATGTCCTTTCCAAAAAGAAAAAAAGAAAGAAAAAAAATATTTCTATTAAGTTTACCTACAAGTAAGATTAAAATATGCCCTTGTTACGCGGAGACCAAAGGTCAAGAATTCGAATCTCGTGTCAACACTTTCTTGGTTGAGCCCGTTACACCTAGTGCAGTTTATCTCTCATATGTGGTTTACGGGTTACTGTATATGGAGCGAAGTTTACCCAGTGTCACTCACGAGTAGTTGTTGCGGGTTTTTACGTCAACAAAAAAAAATAAATAAATAAAAATATGCCCTTGTTTGTTCCCCGTTATTTTCAAGATACATTTTTCAATCTTTTTTTTCAACTACACATTCTTTAATAAAATAATATTATACACAAATTTAAATTTTTTTTAACCACATATTTTTTAAATCAAAATACTATTCCAAAATGTATTTTGAGCAAAAATTGGAACTCAAACAGTCTCTATATTTAGAGAGAGAAAAAATTAAAAGTAATTAAAAGTTTCTATTGTTGTTTAGCCAAAGTGTCAATATAATCTTCTACTCTATTTTTTTTTTTAAAGAAATCATAGATAAATTCTAGATAAAATAGATTAAGTCCATGTTTGATAAAAATTGAAATCTAGACTCATATTAAAATTAAAGTCAACAATTAATTTTAACCACATATTTTATGGGATTCACAACTTTTCAACCACTATATTTCATCAACGTTTTATCAAAATTTACTAAATATAATTGATTTAAATCAACAATTAATTTTAACCACATACTTTATGAAACTCACAACTTTCAATTAATTTTTATCAAAATCTACTAAAAAATTGATTTTAATCCCCACCAAATAGGGCCTAACTTTTCATTTGAAAAATTTATAAATGATTTATTCTGAGAATTAGTAGTGAGTTTAAATAATATATAAATAATATTGAGTAGTAATTATAAATATTTAGTCAAAATTAATACTTACTTTGATTGAATTTATAAACTAGCGAGTAGCGAGTTTCAAAACTATATGAATAATATTGAATAGTAATTATAAATATTTAGTTAAAATTAATACTTTGATTGAATTTATAAACTAGTATTGTTGCCCCCTTCCCCCAACTCTCCAATGCACGTTATATAGATAATGTAGTTTTGTATTTTAGGATTAGAAATTATCAAAAGACACAAAATAAATTGAGTCCCTATTTGGTACCGATTAAAATATAAATTTTAATATAAATCAAAATTAACAATTAATTTTAACTACATATTTTATGGGAACAACAACTTTTCAACAATATATTTCATCAAATTTTATCAAAATCTACTAAAAATATGATTTTATTCCCCCGCCAAATAATTTTTCAACCACATATATTATCAACTTCTATCAAAATCTACAAAAATCTCATAATCCCCACCAAATAAGGGCTAAAATGATATTTAACTAAAAATGTTGATGTAGGCACGGGTATAGGTGAAAACGTTAATGCTGAGGGTTTGGTATTGATTCACATGATATTGAGATCTTGAAGGGTATCGACTTCTTATGCCAGATTTGTTTTTACTATTTTTTTTTTATTTCTAAGTAATTGAAATTGACTTGAAAAGGCATTATAACTTTGTTACCTATAACTGTTTGAGTCTATCATTTCTTGTTAGTTTTGTTATTTATTTGAGTAGTGAAATGATTGTTTGTAATTGACAAAGCTAGAGGTAAAGTTTAATTCGTAGAAGCATAATTAAACTTAATATGGAATAGAAAAACCAAAGAAAGGAAAGAGAGTGAAAGACGAAAGAAAAATTCGAGGCAAGTGCTAAAATACTTTCTTCTTAAGACAAAATTGCCTTGCAATGGTACTAATGAATTACGACACTTGTCTGCCAAGATACAATGGATATAACTTGTGGTAGAAGCGTTTCAATCCACAAACAACAACGATCTCGAACAATTTTTCTTCTCTCTACAAAAAAAAATAAATTTGGAATGATTTTTGGAGAGATTTTGCAAGATTCAATGCAAATGATATGGATGCATAATGGACGTCCAAATAGTCCTATTTATAAAAGATGGGAGATTGTGAGTGAAGTGACACGCCCCAAAACTTAGCAACATTCACAAATGGAACCATTCCTTATTGTCGCTAGCCTGTTGCTGGCCTCACATTCGAGAACTAGTGACACCTTTCAACCGAAAATTTTCGCTCGCCTACTGGAGCTAGGCCTAATTATGCCACTTTTTCTCCTCGTTTATCTTTCAACTTTGGACCGCAATTTCTCATTAATCCGAAATTAATTTTTGAGATTCTAATTATACTATGGCGATCTACTCTACGAGTAGAACAAGTTAGTATTTTTATTTTTATAATATAACTATCGAATCAAGTCCAAATATTTGACTGAAGTTGACACAAGTCATTTTTCATGTTTATACTTAAAATCAAATTTTCCAATCTTTAAATAAAATTCCAACAATCCTCTATATGAATAGAAATTCAAATATGTTCATGCAATGCGAAAATATGATGCATTATAAATAGAGAGTAGAAAAGCACTGCATTAGGTAATGTAGCTTACGGCTTTGAACCTTCCTTAGTAAATAGTATCAGATTTATTTGGCTAAGTGGTGCACATGATGTCTTGAACCATTTAATCGTTGGTGTAAACCAAGATAACAATACTTACATAGATATTTTCCCTAAATCATTCATTATTCTCATCACTTGGTTCATTTTGGCCCTGAACCACTTTTGGGTTTTATAAGTGTTTAGAAAATTTCAACGTTGAAAAATTTTCTTTGAAGTGACCCCACCTCCTACTTACATATGTAGGAATCATTAGATATATATCTTAATATTTAACATTCTACAAAAAGTACTTTAATTATCATAAGAATGAGTTAGGAAATATTTTCCCAATTGCTTTATTGAATCTTTGTCATGTCCCAACTTTTAAAATATTAATTAAGCAACTAGGATTGAATAAAATAAAAATGGTCAAACAAAAAAAATTTTAGGTGCGGGGCTCTTGGACGTTGATGCCTGAGAAATTTAAGTTTAAAATTTTGCAGAACTTTGATTCCACTCACACTTTAAAACATATTAAGTACATTTTAAAACACATTCAGAAACGTAAGGTACTTAAACTATATATATATATATTTTTTTTCTTTTTTCTTTTTTTATATGATCATAGGTCTGTGGTGTATATAAATCTGAGCAAAAAGAATAATTTAATTTCTTTATTTGTTTTCTAGATGTCTCTTCTATGCAATATTCTTTTAGTTTATCTGTTATAAATTTTATGGTAGCACCAATGATTACTTCTTTTGTTGGTCTTGATTCTAAATCTTTTCTAATTTTATCATTCCATGGAGGTGGTATCTTTCTATATAATCTTTCAAGTATAGGTACTTCTAGTGCTAATTCTCCTATACTTGCTAATCTTTCAAAGTCTAATAAAAATGGTTGTATATATTTCATATTATTATTACTTAATTTTTCCAAATCTTTTAAGGCTTTATTTTGTTCATAAGTGTTGTCTATAATCCTATAATTAACTCTCTAATAAAACTTGTAAAATTTCAAGGATTATCTCCTCCAGCCATTCTTAACCTAATTTCTTCTGGTTTTAATCTCTTAGCCGTAACATATATATCTAATGCTGTCTTTCCCAAATAAGTTTATAACTAAGCTTACATTTCTTCTACAGTCATTTGTATAGGTAAATTATTATATGCTCTAATTACAGATCTTTCTCATTTAGTTATAATGCTAGGTCTGTCTTGAGATTTACAATTATGTAATTTTAAAATTAATCCTCTATCACTTGCTAATGGTAAACTACATCCTTCTTGTGATTGTCTTTTTCCTAGACTTCTATATCTTTTATCTTCCTATTCATATTCTCTAGTAGGGGAAAATGGTATTTACCTCATATATCATATTCTGTGTTCATGGGTTTTTTCTATTTCGAAATTCTTGGTCTGTTTTCCTTTTAGTTCTTTTAGTGGCTTTTTCTATCTTGATTTCTATATTTGCTTGGTCTTTTTCTGTTAACATTCTAATTTCCATTTCTCTAGTTTTTTAAGATTTCTATAATATTCCATATGTATATACCCAAATTTTTTTCATCGTCTTTAATTTCGTCTTCCTCACTCTATTTATTTAAAGCGTTAATCTCATCTTCACTTTCATAGTCATCTATTTCAAAATA
Organism: Fraxinus cuspidata; assembly: GCA_903798385.1. NCBI lineage: Eukaryota > Viridiplantae > Streptophyta > Magnoliopsida > Lamiales > Oleaceae > Fraxinus > Fraxinus cuspidata. The sequence goes on along the minus strand of CAIGRP010092600.1, from coordinate 10,615 downwards.
TCCACATTCTTCTTCATCTTTTTCATTATTCTTTGTATGTTCTGCTTGATAATTATAATTTCCAAATTTAATACTTAGAGTTCTAATACTATTTTTATACTTGATATTAACTTCTAGTAATATCGGTTTTTCTAAAAAATTCTCCAAATTCCAATCTTATCGTGCATTAATATCTAAAGAGAATTTCTTTGCTGGGATATCTTTTATACTTTTTTGTCCTAATAATGTAAATATTTGATTATTTTATAATTTATAGTTCGTAGTACTATTTTTACTAAGTCTCCCTACGAATCTTGTGCAAATTAATAAATTATCTTCATCTCTTTTCATTTGACATCCTTTAGTTTTTATTCCTATTTTAATATCTTTGTAAAAAAAAAAATTGTTCTAACTAAATAATCAAGTGTAAAATATACTATTCCCTCTTTATTAGTCATGTCTAATTCTATGCTTCCTAATAATTCTTGTTCTATGTCTGTAAATATATTATCATATAGACATACTAACTTTAACTCCTAAATTTTCTCTACGAAGTCTTTTTAGTCCTATTCTTATTAATCCTAAATGAGTTTCTTGAAGATTTTTATTAACAACTTCTTCATAGGATCTTTTTCTATTAAATCTAAGGATATAAATTGATCTTCACGTGTACAAGAAACCTATCTTTCACCATAATGTTGACATGTTAAAGATTTGCTAAACATATTCCCTTTTTTATATATGTCTAAAGTCTTAACTAATTTTAATTTATTTTGTCTAAACATCTCTATCTATTAGGGATTCTAATCTTGTTTGAGATTTTGTTTTTCTACTTAATGTTCTTGATAAAGGATTTCCAACTAATCTACTACTACTAGCTACAATTTCTACGATTTGTTTTTCTTTATCCATTAAGTGTAAATCTACTTAGTCTTCTTAAATCTACTAGGCTCTTTGACTTTATCTAAATCTAATTTTTCTAGTTTATTTATTATATTATCTAAATCCTGTCTAGTATCTATTGACTTTTCTTTTTTCTAGTGCTATTAACCCTGTTTTCTAGTTTATCTAAATTAGAACTAGTATCTACTTCTCCCATATGACTAAATTTTCTTTTTAATATTCCAGTGTTTTGGTTTTCAATATATTATAAATTACTTTCCAAAGTCTTTATATTTTTATTTGTATTTTTTAATAAAGTTTCTACCTTTGTATTTGAATTATGCTTTTCTAAGTTTTCTCCGAAATTTATGAGTAAATCTACAATACTGTTTAGCTATAAGATGTTTAATTTTTTTTTTAATCAAAATTACAAATTAAGGAAGCTGTGTCTAAAGTATCTTTTTTTTTTTTAAAATTTCCAAGAATTTATAGATACAAGTAATCTATTCTTTTCATAAACTAATTACTTTGGACTGAAATTAGCTCTAATACCAAATTTATGGCTCTTTCTATTATTTTCTCTTATAATTTTTATGGCCTTTTGTCTTTCTTTCAAATCTTTATGATCTTTTATCAAGAAACTCCGACACTGAGAGATAAAAAGTTCAGTGATTTGCTTCTTGATCTGTAAAAAGGAGTCACATCTAGTTCTATCTAATGCAGATAATATGTGGCTTTCTATAATAACTAATCTACCGATTTCTCAAATTTTTAGACAGATATTAATAGACTCTTTAAAACTTTCTAAAGAACAATGAAACAAAGTATAATTGTCTGATGGCATAAAATATAGGAAATTAAAAACAATATGTTTGTAATGGCCTTAGAGTACTTTACCATTCAGCAAATTAATTTCTTCAAATACCTTTTTTTTAACTCTCTCTCAGCTTTTTTCTTGACCTTCTAAAAAGGCTTAAGACTATAACCAAAAAAATATTTTCATCATGTTTAGAAAGGCTTGAACAAACTCACTTAGTAAGTAAAATAGCCGACTTAACTCAGAGGATTACTAACTCAGAAGATTACTTTATCTTTTTGGCCATGTAATCCACAATAAAGAGGCTAAGAGAGTTAGGATTATATTTGAAAATTAAAATATAATTCTTGAATATATTAATTGCTTACTTGGTGTTTCTTTTTAGGCATTGCCAGAAAATTAAATAAAGTAAACGAAAATTATAAACAAGAAAAAGTGTGAAAATAACATACTTTTTATTTCTGAAATCTTCGAGTCCACAAGGATTGAATTTACAAGGATGTCTTTGAATTTTTGAGTGCAAGCATTATAGTGTGCTTCGCTGCTAATTTTTCTCGGTGTTCTTTCTGTAAATGATGTCGGGATTTATAGACATTGGTACATTACGTCTATTCTTTCTATACTATACAACTTTACATGTATATGATTTACAATTGAAGAAAAAGTAATTAGTACTGTATAACTTTACAAGTGTGTGAGATATATTTAAAGAATTAAATGTTTCTTCGAGAATTTTTCTGAAATTTCTGTCTTCTTGGCCTCAACTTTTTGACTTTCTGGGCTTAATAATTGTCCTTTAAACACTATTTATCTGTCTTTTGCTTTTCCTTTATATCTTTTCTCCTTTAATTGCCTATCTGTCCATCATCTCGTAGACTTCTTCTAGGTCTGCATCCATTTCATTAGTTTGACTATCTGATATATATTCTTCTTCTTCTTCTTCAGTATCTGATTGTCTTTATGTTGATTCATCGTTTGATTCTGGAAGGTCATCAGATATAGTTTCTTTTGTTCAATATTTGGTGCTGGAATTTTTTCTGTTTTAACTTTTAAAGCAAGATGCTCTTGATAGAAAATAACTCAATTGTTCCATTGAGCTACAAGTCTGAAATTATTATTTTGAACTTCCATTATTGCCACGGTCTCCAAGATTCATATTTCGCAGTCAATCTGTCTAATTTTTATTTTTGTATTGGTTTTAGAGGAAGGTCAAAATCTTTTGGCTCTTTCGTATATTAAAATATGGTGATAAGATGGAATTATTATACCATTATTTACAAGATGTGGTCTAGAAATGAATTGAATAATCAAATGGTGACTGACTAAGAATATGCTTAAGTTTAGGAGGAAAAAATTTAAAGGATCTATTTAGAATGTATATGGCGTCTATCATACCGAATTTTATGGCTAGATAAAAAAAGTTCTTCTTCAAAAATTGTATAGTCAAAAGAGATTGTAGGATAATTGTATCTAAGAAATGCTGACTTAGTGGGTGATTTATATTTAGGGCCATGTTTAAGAAAGTATCGATTTCGTTGTGATAATAGCTTAGAATTTGAGAGAAATCGATAATTTCTTATACTACTGACTCATTTATAGCACTTTAGACAATACTAGCACAATCGCCAATTTTCTGTTCCAATTCATATAAAGTCTTTTCTTGCCCTGTAACTATAGAATCTGTTAATTCAATAAGTCTTTCTATTTTATCAGCATAATTTCTACTTGTAGATGCAATATCCTTAGAGATATGTCTTTCAACAGCATCTTTAGAACTTAATTTTGATATCTTTTTCTTGTATGAAAATTGTGAACAAAGTTTGGTTAATGTATCCTAGAATGAAACGAGTCAATTTTGCCTCTGAGGCTTCAAATTGAGAGAATTTAGTGAAACGGGTTGAGTTTTAAATATTTTAAGTGTTTGAAGTATAATTGAGGCCCGTGCACAAAATGACACTAAACAATTAAAAGACACGGTGCTCGTCACCAATTTTATGTCCATTTGTCTTTATATCTACTCTTAATAATGTAGAATTGAAGAAATATATTTTTACTACATTTAGAACCTTGCTCGATCCAAAGTTGTTATTTAGAGGTTGATACATAGAAGCAATTCAGTATATTTATACTAGTAACAAATTCATCAATACAACATAGTGAAACTACACTCAGCCCTTTGAAAAGATAGCATGCCGTTTTGGTTCACATGTCTCGATTTCATTTCAAAATTAGTCAATCAGATTTTGAAATATTTTAGAAGACTTGTACAAGTTAAACGAGTTATTTTTTGAATATCTTATCTCATAATTAGAATATAATGTAATTTTGGATGCCTCTATTGTAGTTTACTCACGAAACAATAGCGTGTCACTATCTTGTGAACTTTCGTATAGACCTTTGTATCCAAATGTATTGAAAATTTGTGTTTAACCATTTTCACACGAATGGAAGTGCACATAAAGTGAAATGAATACAAAAACAGTTGGAATGGCACCCAATTGTTTAAAATGCCAGCATGCCGTTTTGGGTTACGAGACCTCAATTTTATTCCAAACCTAGTCGATCATATCTTTAAACAACTTAGAAAACTTATACAAGTTAAACAAGCCAATTTGTCGAGTATCTCATAATTGGAATATAATGGAATTTGTATTACTTACATTCATTCGTAATAAAGTCTAGTGTAGTTTACTCGCAGAACAATATTGTCGGTCAATAGCAGGCGAACTTTGTATCAACCTTCATATCCAAATGTAGTGAAAACTTGCATTCTTTCATTTTTATGTGGATACAAGTGAATTTAAAGTGAAATGAATACAAAAATAGTTGAAATGACTTCATGTCGTTTTAAGTCACGGTATCTCGATTTCACTCTAAAATAAGTCGATCATATCTTCAAACATCTTAGAAGATTTATACAAGTAAAACGAGTTAATTTGATGAGTATCTTATCTCATAACTAGAATATAATGGAATTTTGGTTACTCTCCTTTTTTTATTGAAATCTAGCATATTTTATTCACAAAATAATATTGTTGGTCAATATCTGGTGAACTTGTGTATCGACAATGGTATACAAATATAGTGAAAACATACATTCATTCATTTTCATAGGGATACGAGTGAACATAAAGTGAAATAATTACAAAAATTGTTGGAATGGCACTCAACCGTTTAAAATGACAGCATACTGTTTTAGGTCACGGGGTCTCGATTTCACTCTAAAAGAGTCGATCATATCTTGAAACATCTTAAAAGTTTATACAAGTTAAATGCGTTAATTTGTTGAGTTTCTTATCTCACAACTGGAATATAATAGAATTTGGGTTACTTACCTTCATTCTTAGTAGGGTTTACTCACGGAATAATATTGTTGGTCAATACCATGCGAATTTTTGTATCGACATTGGTATTCAAATGTAGTGGAAATCTGCATTCATTCATTTTCATATGAATACGAGTAAACATAAAGTGAAACGAATACAAAAATAGTTGGAACGACACCCAACCATTTAAAGTGACAGCATGTCGTTTTGGGTCACGGGGTCCTAATTTTACTCCATACCTAATCGATCATATTGTTCATGAAAATATATTCGAATAAAACACACCGCAAGTATAGGTTCGTTAACAAGTAATAAAGTGGACTTTTTGAGTCTGAGTGTCGTCTCACAATGATTGATTAGTTCTAATTCTAATTATTGTGACCTTAACCGAAACAACAAGAATGAAAGTGTTTGTTTTTGATGAATTTATAACTAAATTAATGATACATATGCGGTTATGAATGATTTAATAAATTTATGTCGAATGCGATTTGAAGTTTTTCTAATATATGATGAATATACTGGGATCGTGAATCCCAATGTAATAATCTTCATTAACTCTAGTTCTACACCTTGATAGATGATCAAAATATTGAAGAATCAATACTCCAAAATTATTTAACGATCTCTCTCGAGTAAATTTAAACTTATTCCAATATATGACTCGACTATATTTCCATGACGGATGCAAACATACAAGTATGCACGCATTTTTTTTAGTTGAAGGAGAACGGTACCTCCAAAATTTTATTAATTTGCCCTCACTTGTGACGCAAGAATACCATGGTTACATGAAAATAAGGATAGCAATAAAAGAGGAAGTACTACTTCCCTTACAATGAAAGTAAATGACGAAGAATAAAGTAGTAAACAAGGAAGTACTACTTCATTTACAATAAGAACTAATGTAAAAGAAAAGATAAAGAATAAGTATTGAAAGTTAAAATAAAAGTCAAACTCCGATACTGGGCAATCCATGTCTATCAATTTGTACTAGTGCCCTAATATGTCGTGGTAAAATGCACGCATTTTTGTGAGCACTTAAAGATTCACATAGGGCATAGCGGTATATTTATATCCCCTATTAGACCCTATGATGATTTATACCGCGTCAAACCTATTCCTCTTCTTTCGAATGCATGAAATAAGCTACTAAACTCACACAATTACGTCTACAATATTTATGGAGAAAATAAATTCATATAAACCATTCAAACACCTCAAAACGTGTTTTTGATGTCAAAGATGTAAAAGTAAAATTTAAGAATTATATTACATAGTTCATCTAACCCTAGTACAAAATCAACCTGGCCTAGCATGGTGGAACGAAGAAAATTAGAAAAATAAATGAAGAACGACATCACCAATTTGATTCTTGAGTTTAATCTTTCTTCATAGTATTGCTCTCCTTGTTCTTGTCTTGTTTCTTTCGACAAATCCCTTCAGAAAACTCCTCCTCCACATTCTAGACGGCTATAGGGTTTCAATACGTGACCAAAATCTTGTTTTCATAAGTATTTTACTCGAACAAGGAAACCAGAATTCTCGCCTTAACATCAACTATGTGACTGTAGTATACCTCTATGCGATTGCATAGTGGAACTGAAAAGGTCTCTCTTTTTTTTTTTGCAGAATGGATCTATGCGATTGCATAGCTTTTATGCTATGTGACCGCATAGATGTAACCAATTCCAAGTTCTTGCATTTTGGTCCTCGAACTTCATTTCGCCAATCTCAACCTCTTTTCCCCGTGTTCTTCCTCCAATATTTCATTCCAATGCTCAGTTAGTCCTCGACATCTTTACATCACCAATTCTTCTTCTGTATCATCTTTTGAATATATGCAACTCGGTCCCTAAACTTGGTTTTCTTTTGTTTTAGTTCTTTCTCACATATTTCTCATATTTTTTGTCATATTCAACATGATGTCCTGCAACACACAATTTATATAGATTAAGCTATATTTCAATATATTTATCAACAATTTTGTGTGTTTGTAGCATGAAATAAGTGTGTAAAACGCTTTTATCAACTCTCCCAGACCTGAATTATTGTTTGTTCTCAAACAAAATTATAAATTAACTTTACATGAACAAACATGATTTAGCAACCTACCGTGTCTCAAGATTGGAACTTAGTAATTAACAAAATGAACAACTTCAACAGTGTAAAAACAAATCAATCTCCACCTGTTACATGCATAACTTAACACGTGTGTGTGAAAACTCATGCCAACATATTAAGATCATGATTAGCTAAACATCTGACCCATAATAGTCAAATATTTCCTTACTTCGCTAAGAGATACACACCCCCAAACTTAAGATTTTCACTAAATTTTTCCAGGGGTATGTCCCTAGTTGAACGTTTTCAATTCTATTCATTTCCCTCTCTTAGGTTGGATATGTCTTACTATTACAAGTTCTCATTTTAACAAGTCGAGATTCTCCTCTATTTTTAATTGCTTCAACCTTTAAGACTAAACTAAGTTACTTATATCTCATTAAATGTATAGTTCTATCAACCGAATGTCTGGGGCTTAGTCTATATATATATATATATATATATATATATATATATATAATATTTTTTATTTTTTTATAACTTCTTCTCATTTGGTTTCTATATAACCCATGTAATGAGCTTAGGTCGATGACTTTCAAGTCAGATGACCATATGATACCAGGTTTTAAACTACCATCACAAGCTTAATTACTCAAGTTCTGTAAGCTCGAAAAGATGCTTTTATTCACTCAAAGATTAGTGCAATGCCTTTTTCTTTTAGACATCTAGTTTCTAAAACTAACCTCTAACTTAAAACTTTAATCTTGTCCTCATCTCGTTGATTTAGGCAATCCACACAAGTTAGTATCATACACATAATCCATACTCATCTCAATGTGGGTAACAACTCAACCATCTCCATACCACCTTATAGTTGGATTATGGATTCCCACTATGAAGGTTATTCGGGTTTATATACTATGTTCAACTATTTTCTAAATAATGAACCAAATCACCAACTCAATATATCAAACATGAGTATTGTTCATAGAAAATGTCAAGTTTCTCAGTAACAAGCTTGGATTAATCTAATAGTACATATTTTTTTCATTATTCAGAATTCATACATATTCCATTATTTAACATCATAGTCGGCAAAGTTATCAAACCCACACAAGCACACAAAATTGTAATTTAATGCTAGAAAACAAACAGGTAGAAATCGAAAATAACTACATGAAAACTACAATTTTTTATTTTTTTCATACAATCACACAAATATGCAGTAAAATATGAAGAATACCACCCTTAAATTTAAGTCAATCATTGTCCTCAATGTTTTGATTAATAACACAAGAAAGTATTAAAGAGTGCATAACAATCAGGTCAAATTCACAATAATATAAAGATAATGTGGTTCAGAAAACTCCCTTGATCAGTACGGAGGTGGTGGATGGAAATCGGAACCGGATGCCCCATCAGCTGATGGTGGTGGGAATCATGTGAGAATATGTCGCATCAACTCGAATTACTGTTCAAGCTCGGCCTTTATGCCCTGAACGTGGAGAGATTGATCTTGAACCTTAGTATCGATGTTACTCAAGCGATCCCAAGTCTCATTCGCCCTCAGCTGAATCCCATCAACAATGCCCACAGAGTGATTCAATCGTCCATTCAAGATCTCAATCTCTCATCTCGCAGCCAAAGACTCCCGATTGGTGGTAGAAGTGAAGTTCTTAATGCTAAGAATGCCATTCCTCACTATCTGGAGATTCGTGTGCATGGCGCCCAAAGCCTGCTAAAGACTCTTGATATCTCGGCTAAAATCGATCATAGTGGAGAACATCTATCTCAGCAACTACATCCAAAGGTGCCGGTGGGAGTGGTGCCTCAGGCATCTTTGTGTCCTCAGTCCTTGATCATGTACAGCCTGCCGCTATCTCAATTGCGCCCTCTCTTGCTTCTCTCTATGTTTTGCCCTAGCTCAATCCTGAGCCTCCAAGGTAGTCTATTTAATAAAGGGGCTAGGTTTCTAGAGAAGCTCTCCGGATGGGATAATAACGCTGGAACTCTTGCAAATTCCACTAATTAGACTTCAAAAAATTAGATAACGGCGACGATCTTCCCAGATACCCTTAGAATGAATCTGATCATAAATGTAGCTAGCTAAATCAATCTTCCATCCTCTCACCAAGTGATTGAGAAAACCGGTTGTTGGATCGATAAATGTGGTCCTATGTGAGGTGGGCTTGATGTTGTGGCAAAAAAATAGCCAAAGAATGGCTATTGAAGGTGTAAGCTCAATTTGATGCCACGTCGAATGTCCAAGCATCCTCACGCCCAAGTAGAACTCCCCCGACAGTGCTCCAAAGGAAATATCTTGGAATAGGAGTAATGTTATCCCAAGTCAACTGATAGTAGTCATGTATGACCTCGGGTGTAAACATGATTCACTTATCCCGCACCAAGGTCTCGTGTAGATGTTCGGACCCAGGGATGTCGATGTCTATGTTGAAATTTGCAAAGAACTCGCGAACTAGTCCCTCATACATAGGATCTTGTCTTTCTATTATTTTTCCCAAACACAGTTCTGGACCAAGATGACTATCTCGAATTCGAGAAAATCCTCCAGTTTAACCGGCCTTTCTGGAAGCAGTGTCCAGTTGCCAATGATATCAGAGTATCGCATGATGGCCTCTTAATTTAAAAATTGACGTATGCCTCTTTCAGGTCTCCTAATTCGTGCGGTACCCGAAGTGGAAGCTACTTTCTCTTTCCCTTTGGCCGTTCGCTTAGGAGGCATCCTACAATACAAAGAAGAATGAAACATGTAAGTCATTTTTGAAGCATAAAGTAGATGCTACGAGATTTGAAGATGAAATGGAACACATGAACACCAAAGTCTCTAAACTTATGTCAAAGGTATGCATGATATTTGAGTAATCTGAAAGATATATGTAATTGACCAACAAAGCAAAAATGATGTAACGAGGTCATGCTCGACTAAATGTGTAGTGAAATATGTGTAATATCGAACAAAAATGCAAAATGTAGTCAACAAACCCAAAATGAAGTCAAACAATGAATATTTTTGCATATTAAACCATGTTTGACCAAGCAATTTCACCTCCGGACACCATCGAGAAAAAATAAAAAATTTCCCGAGCAACCTCCAAGCATATGAAAGAGGATAGTGTAGTCTCACATATATTAAAATTTGAGGTCAAATGGATAAAGTGAGGGACGTGAAGTGCTATGGCCTAGCCATTGCATGCTCATGTGTGGTCCTTTTTGGTTTTGGTGTTTTCAATGACATTTGACAGAGAACATCAACGAAAAGCAATCCAAAATGCATATCAACAATGTCAAATTCAAAATAAACCCTAATTCCACACAAATTGTCCCATGCATTTCATAGAACACGTTTCTAGCTCTATAGTTTCCATAGAAATGCAAGACCTAGGTTAATAATCAAACCTTATTTTTTTTTTCAATACAACCCAACCATTAGAAACTACATCATCTACATAATGCCCCACTCTTCAATCAAACATTCAATTTCATTCCCAGAACACCAAAATAAGTTAAATAAAATGATGGCAAAGAG
>CAIGRP010092593.1:0-13353 GCA_903798385.1 Fraxinus cuspidata | reverse complement strand
CACTAATTGTTTTTTTTTTATTTTTTACAGTTATGACGAAGATTTCCTCACTAAAAATCACTCCACGCTATTAACTACCCAACTAAACTCTAACACGTGCATCGCACGAGCGTACACTAGTACTCATAATAAATCATAACAAACATTGATAAGAATATCCTTCTAACAAAAATAAGATGTATCTCCCCAAAAAAACTCTCTCTAATCTTGTACAAGTAATTGTCGTTAACTAAAAAGCAAGCATATATTTTTTTCTTGGAACACACTACATCAAAATAAATAGTAACAAACGTTTTGTTGTCGAAAGTCATTATTCATCTAACGGTCTAAATATGATCGCCTCCATTTTCACGGATATTCAGGTGATACAAATATTTTTTTCCGATATAATATCCATCAAATACACCCTTAAATATCTCGTGACTCTCCTTAGTCCAAAAATATACTCTTTTTTTAATTACAATTTTGTCTATAACTTTTTAACATTCTCAAATGACCATAAGGGTGAGTTTAATTACCAATATTTTTCATGAAAAATGTATATTTTTCACTTAATTTCTTACTTTTGTGTTGTTTGTTTAACAATTTTTTTTACGAAAAATGTTTTCATACTTTTGGTCACGTGACCATATTTTTCTTAAATATAAGGAATATATTTTCTTCAAAAAGATGTGACTTTCCTTTTCTATGTAAAATTACTCTCTCTTTATCTCATCTATCACATCTCTCATCTACCTACTAATAAAAAATGGACAAGTATAATATATTTTAGGTTGAAAACTATATCAATTAAATACATTTAATTAATAATTTCAATTGCTTAAAATTTATTTTATTTCCATGTAAATTTCACACTCATAATCAAGTGTATCCTAATAGTTTCCTAACAATTGATGATCTTATTTTTCATTAATCGCGTGAAAATTATCATTATCTCAGTCAAAAGCAAAACTTTCAACATTTAAAAATCTAAAAAAATTCACTATGACCCAACATCGACCTTTTTGTAAACAATAATTTCTAGTCACTATAATTTGTTCATGAAATGATTTATCTAAGCTAACGGGATATTTTCAGTACTTTTCAGTCTAATCCTTAAATAATTAGAAATTTTATGTTGACCCTTTATCAAACTTCAGATAAGAGTCATATCACATAATTTAATCCTTAAAAAAATAGAAATTTTTTGTTGTTTTACTTTTTCAAACTTCACGAATAAGACTCATGTCACAAATTCGTAAAGTTTCAAGAAATATTTGAACTAAAGGAAAAAAAAAGAAGAAATTTGCCTATTTGGTCGTCTTTATTCACAAAAATTCCCAACCTTGCAAATTTTAAGGTGTCAAGAATATATGGTGGGCCTCTCTTTACGTGTGCTCGCTAATGACCCCGTATTCTAAATTCGGTGGAGATTAAAATTAGATTTTTATAAAAGTTGATGAAATTTATAATTAAAAAGTTGTCAGTTTCATAAAATGTATGATTAAAACTACTTGTTGATTTTAATTTAGATTAAAAAAATTTATTTTAATATTTACCAAACATGATCTGATTCTTAACTAATGCAGGTCATAGCAAAATACAAAGAAACCATCAATTTCAGTGCGGTAGCTTCGATCCTAGTCCACAAAACCGGATACTATAGCTCTAATACAAAATATGAAATAATTTTTAATCAGATATTCTTCTAATAAAAATAATCATACCAAATGACTATTACAAAACTTATTTTTCATATAAAAAATGAGGTTTGAACACAGGCCACGTATCCAGAGATATATGACAGCCTTTTAGTTAGGCTGGTAGACATGCCCATCAGCCAATTCCATCAATCATTAAGTTTAAAAAATTAATTTTTTAATATTCATCAAAAATTTAACTTCAAAAAGTTAATTTAATTTTTTGAAAAATATTAACAGGGATACTCGACAATAAACCATCAAGCCTAAACGCTTAAATTGGATCATTCAGGATTTTTCATTTACTAGCCTGTGTACCAGCCCACTCGAATTATTTGTCGGTTCACAAGTCATTTTTAGCGGGATTGTCCATTCAATTTCACATCACTAGAGTTTAATTAGACCTTGACAGAAGAAAAGAGTCAAATTAGATAAGAAGAATGTATAGGTGCTAAATCAAACAACAAATGAAAGCCACCATGTGGCAAAAAGAAAACACGTACAACTTCAAATATTAGCATCAAACAAATAAAAGACAAGGCAAAGAAATAAAAGGTTCATATTGGGCAAATTTGGAAATATGAAGAAGGTCAGTGGGCCGAGAGTTGGGCCTGTTGGGTTGGTCATTTCTAATGGGCCATTCTCGTACAAGGTCTGCTGGTGCATTCCAGCAAATTGCTAAGGAAAAAAAAAAAAAAACCTTAAATTATGCAGGGGGACAACGCCGGAGCCAGAATTTCCAAGTTTGGAGGTGTCAATTGGCAGTATTATAACGGTAGCTAACAAACAAGAGCAACTGAAGAAAATAGTTTTACCCATTTTATTGGAAAACCTATTAAAAAACATAAAAATAATCAACTTTGAATAAACAGTACATTAAAATATACATGAAGTGGGGAAAAAAACAGAAAAAGTGAATCAACATTTTATTTGGAAAAATTAAAGGTTTGATTACACAAAACTCTGGAAATTGTTAAAAGATTAGAAAATTGGAAAATTTTTAAGTGTTGTTTTTATCTAAAGAAATAAGGGGTCGATTTGTGTATCTATAAATTGATTATATGGTTGACTATAAGAGCTTTTTGTGCAATTTTTTGGAAGATATGAATGTAGAATGTGTTTATTGTGGACAAGTGTTCAAGTCTAAAAGGGCGGACTAATACATTGCGAAATCATATCGAGATTTAGTTTCAGACGTATCAATATAGGTTTCAAGACAAATTTAATCACTACTGAGACAATTTTAAAATGTTTAATTAGTCGTGTTAATTGCAACATTTCTTGACCCTGGATGCAAGTTGGAATTGCTTAAAGTATGGTTTAAACATATTTATGATGTAGAAATTGCAAACACGTAGTTAAGAAAGTTGAAAATACACATCATTGGTTGTATGAATGCTACAAGGAAACGATGACCTTGCCATTAGCTCTATTAAAGGAGGTTACTCAATCTAGTAATCAGAATCTTTCGTAACTTGGGATTGGCATTTCCAACATATTCTCTCAATTTTTAAACTTTGACTCATGCAAGAAGTTCGAGTTGAGAAGAATGATTTGATAAATTACGTGAATAATCCTTGTAAAGATTTAACCAACGAGTTTTATGACATATTACTTCGATGTAAATTGAATACAAATAAGTACAAGATTATTTCTCAAACGTCAAATATGTGTTAGCCATTCACAGTCACATCTTAGTATGCATTTTTAATGGTCAAACTTTTGATTAGAAATGCTTCATTCTCAATTAGAAATATAATATAAGAATTTTAAGAGAGTCCTCGTTTGGCTTACACATTCGTTTTTGGCAATTTGTTCTTTGCACACTTGGATCCTTTTTTAGGCGTCCAGGTTGTTTAGATTTTGATTCCATCTTTAAAGGTCAATATTATTAAAAGTAGTAGTCCAAATCTTTATAAATTGGTCCACATTTTTATTTTATTTTTTTTATGTGAAATTTTATCTCTCAACATGTCCTTATAAATTGGTCAATGTTTTTATTTTATTTTTTGATGTGAAATTTTATTTCTCAACATGCTCCCACAAGATGGTAGTTCATTTGAGCAGACCAATTTTGAAATTTGAATGTTCACTTTTGAGTCTTAATTAGATCGAATTGCTCGTTAAAGTTTAATGTGCTCTGATACCATTTTTAAGATTTATGGTTTCATCTTAAAAAGTCAACCTTATTAAGAGAAGTAGTTCAAATCTTTATAAATTGGTCTATGTTTTCATCTTTATTTAATGTGAGATTTTATGCCTTAACATATGCCTTAATGTTTCTTGGTCCAACATACCGACATTGACCTTGTCCGGACGCCACCCATTTGTTTAGGTGTGGTCCTAAAATTTTTGGGGCCCGATAATATGCTAGACTTACGTCCTATATGTCTAAAATAAATGAATTATAACTTTTTGACAAGAATAATTTATTTTAATACACAAGCCTTTATAGTTGAACTCAATCTGATAACGCCACACGGATTGTAAGACAGTCCATGGCATGCATGGCTAAGCATTCACATGCCAAGCCTAGATGACCTGGTAGATTTAATTTTGACACCTCTATTTCCAATCATTAACGATATTGTACCCAAGCATGAAAATTTTTGATGCCACAAATTTTGCTTTAACTATTCATTGGTAGATCTTGTGATCTATATGAAAGACATACATTAACCTCAAATACCTAATCACTCCAAGAATATATAGAACAATGCACATTTCTGATCATGTGGTACTCAGTGGATGTAGTCAAAAGATTTCCCAACATCATCCATCCTATGGCAAATAGTTTCATTGACATGTTGGAATTTCTGATAAATATGGTGGATTTAAATAAATAAATACAAGGAAAATATTAGAAATAAAAAAAATAAAATAGTCAATAAGGAGTAGAGTCACATAGACTACAGCCATACAATGAGTGAGAGGCTATTCTATCATCAATAATCTGATCCACTTCTCTTTCTCTTCATCAGACACCAATAGAATTCAAACTTAAACCCTCCACCTATCTCCCATTTTAATCCCATTTCACTATCTTCTTTGCTACTAAATTGTGCTGCTTCTGCATTGTTCTGGTGCAAGTTGCACATATGGCTTCGGCTGCTCTTTCTGTAGCCAATTCAACTCTCCAGGTTACATATAGAACAACAATCTACAATCCATTTCATTCATCATCTGTATCAGTGAATAGCGTTCTCAGATATTTTTATGCAATAATTTGTGTAGGTTGGGAGCAAGGGATTTTCTGACTTTGCAGGGCTTCGCGGTTCGTCTTCCTCTCTTCCATTCGCGAGGAGGACGAATAATGATTTGCTTTCTGTTATTGCCTTCCAGACATCTGTTGTGAGTACCGTGGAATTAAGCAAGATTTTGTAGCGTCTAGTCTTGTTCGGTACCGCATACTAAACATGCTTTAAAGATTTTGCAACTGCTTCTTGAACAATAGAATGGTGTAGTTAAAACCATTGACAGCGTAGAGATTGGTAGAGTATCTTAAATGAACTATTTTTGTGAAATTCATGACTATGATACAAACTTCCCTAATTTGACAATCATTAAAACAAAAATCGTTTTTTTTTTCTCTCAAACTAATTTTTAACCAGACATTCTCACGATAAACTATTTTGTACGTAAACCCAAAATTTCTTCTACTTTTTAAATACACACGTTCTCCAAAAAATCACTATTCCAAAACTCATTTTAATGGTTTAATGGTTGTCTAACAAGGGCTAAAAAATGGCTACAACTGGTTTGGTGGCGGTTAAAATTTGACTTCGAAAATATATAATTTCTTTGGAAATAAATGTATTTTGGAATAATAATTTTTTGAATAATGTGTTGTTAAAAAAGAAAGAAAAATTTTGAATTTACGTGTAATATTATTTTATGGACTGTGCTACATGTACCGAATTTGTTTACCAAATCCCTTATCGACTACTCACAATAGGGGGTGGAGACCACATCTTGAGATTTTTTTATTCACGAGGGGCCCGCGTGCATGTGAGAGTGGGTAAACAATTCGGTAGATTTTTTTTAATGTACGAATATCTTTATCGTTATTTTATTGGAGAATGTGTGGTTAAAAAGAAGAGAGAAAAAAATGCATTTTGAATCAAATAGAGCCCAAAGATGGGCTAAATAATTTTTTTATTAATCAGATTTATTTTATATCACATTAAATAATTTTTTATTCATTGTGAAATTCATGACTATTATATAAATTGCCTTTGTATGCAAATTCTTCTTTTTCTCAAATTTATTTTTAACCACACATTCTCACGATAAAATATTCTATGCGTAAATCCAAAACTTGTTCATATTTTCTAACTATACACATTCTCCCGAATTTCTTTCCTTTTTTTTTTTTTTGAAAAAAAACCTCATTTTGATGGTTGTCAAACATGGGCTAAAAATGGCTACAGCTAGTTTGGCAACGATTAAAACTTTACTTATAAGTAAGCCCTTGTTTGGGCTCCAATAAAATAAAATTTTAGGAAAAATGTATTTGGAATAGTTATTTTTTGAAAATTATGTGGTTAAAAAGAAGAAATAGAAAAATACATTTTGAATAAAATGGAACCTAAACAAGGCTAAATAAATAAATTTTTTATTAATCAAAAAGTTAAACAATTAAGTAAGAGTTACTATTAGAATACGTAACTTAATTATCCAAACATGCTAGGAAACAAAGTTGCATAAAAATAACTCTTACATATTTTTTAAGCTTAGCCAACAAGATTGATTTCTTCACATGTTTGTAAGACCAGTCACGGTTCTAACGATTCAGCTGTTTTGAATCTTCAAACAGATCATCTATAACAATCCGATTCGAGTGGCTAGAAAAGATTCATGTTGCTGACCCAACTTTAGTGAAAACGAATCTTAGTTTGTCGTTGTTGTTGTCGATAAAGTTATTTTGAAGTACACAATGGGGGATGCACCATGTTTTTTGAACACTGTTTACATGCTACCTACCAATTCAGGCGTAGAAGGAGCCATAGAACATCTATATCCTAAATGTTTCTGGTTTTCAAATCATTATACGAGCTTGAAAGCTGAAATTCAGTGATCATAAATTTGGTAGTAAATTTGAAATGGCATTTATATATGAGTGCTAACATCTGCTTGTTGGTTTTGGCATTTTTTGTTCAGGTTGGTGGAGACAAGAACAAGAGAGGAGTAGTCGAGGCCAAGCTGAAGGTGGCCATTAATGGTTTCGGAAGAATTGGAAGGAACTTCTTGAGATGCTGGCATGGAAGGAAGGATTCCCCTCTTGATGTCATTGCCGTCAACGACACTGGTGGTGTCAAGCAAGCCTCTCACCTTCTCAAATACGACTCCACCCTCGGCATCTTTGAAGCCGATGTCAAACCTGCTGGGGATGACGGCCTTTCTGTTGATGGTAAAATTATTAAAGTCGTCTCCAGCCGCAACCCCATTGACCTTCCTTGGAAGTAATAATTCCTGCTTATACACATATTTGTCGTTGCATTCTCATACACGCTCAGGCGTTTATGATAATTGAAACAGATTTGACATGGTTAGGATATGATAGTACTGGGCAACGTTAGACAAGAAAAATAAACTAAAATCCTTTCTATTGTACTGTCTCATCATGTCCATTATTCCTTGCTAAACATGCCTGATTCTGGCTTATATCTTTTGAATAAATAATTTCCTTTTCAGGGATATGGGAATAGATCTCGTGATAGAAGGTACCGGAGTGTTCGTAGACAGAGAGGGTGCCGGTAAACACATTCAAGCTGGAGCAAAGAAGGTACTTATCACAGCTCCTGGAAAGGGTGATATTCCTACCTATGTTGTTGGAGTAAATGCTGGTGATTACAATCCTGATGAGCATATTATCAGCAATGCTTCTTGCACTACCAACTGCCTCGCACCTTTTGTCAAAGTCCTCGACCAGAAATTCGGTAATGCATTCCCACAATACACAGACGCAGTGCTGCTTATGTTTAGTATGCAGTACTAGAGAATAAAATTAGTGTAAGCACTATTTATTTGCTCGTATTGATTGATATGACATGGCTCACAAAATTTCGATCTTGTAGGCATTATTAAGGGAACAATGACGACTACTCATTCCTACACGGGAGACCAGAGACTTCTAGATGCAAGCCACAGAGATCTTCGACGTGCACGAGCTGCAGCCCTCAATATTGTTCCTACCTCAACCGGTGCTGCAAAGGCTGTGGCACTTGTCCTTCCACAGCTCAAAGGAAAGCTGAATGGTATTGCTCTTCGTGTCCCAACTCCCAATGTTTCTGTGGTGGATCTCGTTGTCCAGGTCGAGAAGAAAACATTCGCCGAAGAAGTGAATGCTGCATTCAGGGAGGCTGCTGAAAAGGAACTAAATGGTATCTTATCCGTGTGTGACGAGCCACTCGTGTCGGTGGACTTCAGGTGCACTGATGTTTCATCAACGGTTGATTCTTCGTTGACAATGGTGATGGGAGATGATATGGTTAAGGTCATTGCTTGGTATGACAATGAGTGGGGTTACTCACAGAGGGTGGTTGATCTTGCTGACATTGTTGCTAATAACTGGAAATGATGTAAGTAATATTTGGTATCATGTGAATTTGTAACCTTTTTTGTTTGTTCAAATGTTTGCAGGTTTTAATGTACTTTTTTGATAATTATGAAGAGAATGTAAACAATTATCCATCATTCTGGAAGTATAAATCAATTAAATTCAAGTAAATAGGTTTCTATTGAGTCCGGTAATTGCGTAGCATCCTTCTTGTACCTAACGGCAAATTTTATTGGAGATCACACTACTTTGAGCAAAGTCTTAATTGTTTTTTGAACTTTAAATTATCTCAATCAAATCACCCAACTTCATAGTTCCCGCATGGAACTAAGTCGTTCAATTCGTAATCCACTTGGACAATCTAAAACTGATTTCATTTAACGTTAAATGTTTTTGCCCATCGTTTCTATTAAGAAAAATCCTTCTTGTACATAACTATTTACATAATGTTTTACATAATGATAAAGTGTCAAAATATAAGTGGAGAAATTATTTTTTTGATAAGATTTTAATCCAATTAAATTTTGCCACATCATCAGTTGATAAACTCTCATATAAGTTGTTATGTACATGTAACAAAACTGTTCTTTTAAGTAACATGACTTTGCTCAAACAAGAAACTCCTGAAAGGTAGTGTTTCTTTTCACATTCACGGTCAACGTTCATCTTTTAAACGTGGGTGAATTGAGATTAATCCGAAGTCTTATAAGCAAATACGATAATTTATCTGCATTTCACTGCAAGATTGGCATGGTGTTTCCTTGGATATTCATTCTACTAAAAATCATCAGGAGAGAACAAGTGTATATAACATTCACTAAAAATCATCAGGAGAGTACAAGTGTTTATAACATTCACCATAAAGAAAATTACTTGATCCTGAATTATCTGAACTTGTAATACTCATAAAACTTGATATCGATTAAATGAAGCCATAATGCTCTCCTGAACCTAAAGCAGCCACATCTCCACAATTGTCTATACAAATGAATACCGTTTCCCCCAGGTGCTTATTTAGATTAAAAAGAAAAATGATCCTCATTCTACAAGTTTCTGCAACAACAGAGAATATTATTCCTTCTCAAGTTTAGACGAACCTTAAAAGCCCGTCTGACAAATAGCTAGGTTCAGTAAAGTTGGTAGAGTTCTTCATGTATACTTGAATCACCTATTCGCAGATGTGTGCGGCTTTGGATAAGTCATAGGACCCATGTTAGTCTGGGGGCTGGGTCCTGGAATTGAAGCTCGGACGCCATATGCCACGTGAGACGGTGGCATGCTGACTGCAGAAACAAGGGGTCCTCCTATTGGATGGCCTATAGTTGGTGCTCCATACATCCCAACTCCAGGAGCAGTAGCTGGGACTTGAGGAGGTTGTTTGTTTGATTTCGCAGATGAACATCCCACTGCAGAAGCATTTGTTTGACCAGTGAATGGACCTTGTGGCACTGAAGCTTCTCCGCTGCTGACACTAGTGATGTCATGAATGCTCGACCGCCTTCTATCTTTGTTCATAGAGTTCAGACGAATGAAGTATTTTTGGGCATGGCTAGCAACTTGTGTAGGATTTCTGGTCACCACAAAGTTCCGGGAAATGCTTCGCCAATCACCTTTTCCATATTTATCCAAACCAAGAAGAAACAACCTGTTTCATGAACATTGTAACTATCAATCGAAAATATAAGTCATGCTCAAGGATAGAGCAAAATTTAACGTCAGGAACAAGTAACTGCAAAAGCAAACATAGAACGCAGTTAATTTGTGCTTCAAACATAGATGAAAACATCACAAAAATAGGCAAACAATCAGAGCACCTTGAGTATAATAACTCTGGCATAAAATATAATTAAATACTCCAAGTATTTAAATTTATCTTTTAAAATACACATCTATCATTGTGTCAGCTTTAAAATACACAGAAGATCAGTAGTAGTCATTCAAAGATGTAGAATAAAGTGTATAAATATAAAGAGCAGAAGCGCAGAGACTCAATCAGTAATTTTGAATATTTTTAGACATGATTAGATTCCTTTTACTTTCATTCTTTCCATCTTTCAAATGCATGATAGAATTGCATAGTCAAGAGCAGGTCATTGGGAATCACAATAAGAAAAAGAAGAAAAAATTCTCGTGTAGCCAAGCCAAACCGTTTAATCTTTCAACGGTAATTTCATCAGAAGGCATCAAACAATAATACGATAGAAATGGATAACCTATTTTCCCATCTTGATAGCTATCAGCCATAAAATTGTGTAAGACCAGTTTATATGACAAAACAAAAAACAAAGGCTATCAGGCATTAAAGCTTATATATTTAACGAGAGTAAAAACAGAAACTAATTACAATATGTCAATGCAACAACTCCCATCCCCATCAGCCATTAAATAGACGACAACAACTTCAAACTAAGGTTTCAGATACGTTTGAAGGATTCAGTACAATCTAGAAAAGGGTTCACCACAGGTCCACAACCAACAGTAGGAATGATTTCTGTCCATCGGTAAACATATAGCATATTAACAATGCAAGCCACAGGCTGATGGAACTTCCATTGTTGGAGTAATATGCGGTAGTTAATTATCAAACAATTTCTTTCTACTGCTACCAAAGTTCTTCTCAATTCACTTCTTTGCATTGAAATCCTTCAAGATGTTATATTGCACATGGTCAGTATATACGGCATTGATAAGATCTCCTAATAAGTGTAAACAAAATATAGTCATCTGTTGTTATGGGGAGGGGTGAAAGGCAAAATATGTGAACTGGCAATATGCAATTGATTCAAAAATCACTTGGGTATTGTTACAATCAGAGATAATTTGAATGGACTCAAAACCAAGATCTAAAGTGCAATAAATCAAGTTCTTTGGTTATGGCATACCAAAAAGAGTCATAAAGTTTCTGCACATGGATTTAGAGACACTACTCCAATGGGATTTACATCACCAACCCCTTTCCTAGCAAGTGTTCTACAGGGTGCTTTAAATACACATATAGAGTGTATCATGTTGACGCCTGGGCTAGTAAGACCAAAAAGTAAAAATAGCGACATAGGCAAAATGTTACCGTATATTTGGTATAGATATAACTTTCTCCATCTTCAATATTTTAACCCAGTAATGTCATTATTAAACTTTTGCATGAGACTATGAGAGGATAGAAAAGTGGTCCGTGCTTATGCACACCAGTAAACATACCCAACGAAAGGTTCTCAACATGCAATATGAGGAAAGGAGGAAAATGAGCATTTATTCAAATTCAGATTGCACTGTTAAATTTGGTAATCATTAATAGTATGATCATTTTGACAGCTTAATTGCATATAATAAGTTAATTTGCTGTCAAAATGAGCCCTTATGCGTACTTCCCAGAAAGTAATCTCAGAATGTGCGGCTCGCCAATTCTACAAAACCCTTTACAAGCCAGGAGGGTAAAAAAGCAAGAGGAAAATCATAAGAGAGAACTACTTTGTTCAAGATGACAAACCTTTTTAGAGTGTTCTTTTCTGTGCTTGATCTATTGTCAGCTCACTTCTGCTTCCAATCTGATCAGCCACTAGTTAGTTTCAATGATGGGGTTTCAGATTAAGCCATTTCTTTGCCTTGCTTTTGCTTCCATAATCAACCATGAGTTTGTTGAGATACTTCAAAATTGGCTTATCACCTTAAAATTTGTTCTGTAGAAATCTAGAGATATTTTTTCCCCTTTTTATGACAATTGTTGGTAATTAAACATGGTATTTAGTAATACACTTTGATAATTTTGTTTTCGTTAGTTAAATTATCACCCCCACCCCCCCCACACACACACACAAAACAACCACACAAACATATTAGAGAGAAGAAGGAATATAATCATTTATCGTCTGTTCTTGTCTTGGTGATTGGATTACTGTATTAATTGCTTTCTTAGCTTATGGATAATGATTGGAACTTTTATTGTTTGGACGAGTCAAGTCCTAACTCCTAATGGATCAGCCAATAGTTATTACAAGGAATCTTCCAAATTCAGCAGTTGTGTTTGGCTTTCAGGACCACTTGTTTAGCCCTTGTTTGAGCTATATTCTTATTTTTATTCTCATTTTCTACTCATTTTCAATCACATGTTTCTCAATAAAATAATATTTTACATCACATCAATAGCTTAAATAATATTTTACATCACATCAATAACTTTTCTTTCTTTTTCAACCACAGATTCCCTTCACATCACATCAAAAAAATGCATTCTCTTTTAAAAAAATGTGCATCAAACACACTCTTAGTCAGAATTTAAAAGCAGATCCATTTCATTTTCACTCTCTGTTTCTTCAAGAGAAATGGGGAGGAGGGCTGGCGGGGTTAGAGATTTGTCCCTTTTAACTATGCTTCTACAGAAAATTTTACCTTCTTTTTCTCAGTATGATAAGTCTTTGTAGCTAACACTAACTATACACAAAGCAAAAATGAAAATACTACTTTCAGGATAGTAGCAAAGGTCCTGAACACATGACAAACTTTGATGGGAAAATAAACCCTACCAACACATGGGGCGTATTGAAGACATCATTTAAATGATATACAAGTGGCTTTCTATAAAAGCTTAAGCTTTTATGAAGTGGTTCAACACTAACTTTACTAATACTTCTGCATATTTTATTTCCTTTTGTAGCAACCCTTCCTAGTTCCTTCTCCCTCCCATACAATTTATAGTGCAGAACTCTTCTACCTGAAATCCTAGATGAGTCGAAAATGCGTTCTTTATATCCGTTCTTTGTTTTCTATTTACTTTCAACATGGAATCGAGTAGCAATAGGCCCTACAAGTCTTCTATATAATACATGTAATCCCAGAACCGACCGCTTCCGTAGTTTCTCTCTGTAGGCAAGAATTTTGTAGTCGATGGAATATAACATTATTGTGTTGAGTAAACTTGATGCTTAAAGCTGATAGACTTTCCAGCAGTCTAGAATTAGTCAATGGAAGAAATCTATCTTTATAATATCGACATCTGCAATAAATTATTCTTAATCTACAGTGCATCCAGATAGCTTCTTAATCCACAATTGTAATTTCTTTTTTTTGAAAGGTAATCAAATATATTATAAACAATGCATAATACACATGAAGTGTATT